>JBBBDQ010000243.1:1995000-2145341 GCA_037127315.1 Ascarosepion bandense
TGCTGCCTCTTTAGGTTTCTTGTCTGACACGGGATACATTTACCTACGAAATCATTTATTTCTCTAAGTAAACAAGGCCAGAAATACTTTTGTTTTATTGAGTGGAATGTCTTATCCACCCCCATATGGCCACTGTCATCATGGTATTGAACTAGCACCATTTTTCTAAGGTGAGATGGTACATACAGCCTGATGAGGGGTTCATCATCAGGCTGAGACAAATAGTACACCACCTCATCCATTACTATATATCTCTTCTGTTCTGCTTTGGTAGCCCTACCATTTCGTAATCTAATCTTCAGGTCTAAGATGTTTTTGTCTGATTCTTGCTCCCTGATTATGTCTATTCCTTTCAATGTGGGCCGTTCGGGTGCCTCTGATGAATTTCTGACATTTTTATGGGCTGCTAATTCTTCCGGCTCCATTAGGTTGGAGTTTATAACACTAACCAAGTAATTTCTATCATCTATATCTACTGGAGAAGCAATATGGTCTTCGTTCACATTAACAGCGCGTGATAAGAGATCCGCGCAAACATTATCCTTACCCTTAAGATACTGTATGCTGCAATTGTAGCCAGACATGCTCAGAGCCCAAGTCTGTATCTTCTTATTTTGTATGGGCGAGTTAAGTAAGTGCTCCAGGGGCCTATGATCAGTGTATATTGTGAATGTTGCGCCATGCAGGTAGTGATTCAGTTTTTGAAGAGCATAGTGTATGGCATAAGCCTCTTTCTCTATAGTTGACCACCTCGTTTGTGTATCACTTAATTTATGGGACAATAAATAAATTGGTTTTTCTACATCCTTCCTATTTTTCTTATCGTACACCACCTGGGATAGGCATGCGCCAATCGATTGATCGGATGCGTCAGTATATAACCTATACGCCTTATTTGGGTTGGGATAGGCTAATGTTACCATCTCCGCGAGCTTCGTTTTTAGTGTATCGAAAGCGGTTTGGCAAGCATCGTCCCATTGGAATCGTGCATATTTCCTTGTCAAATTGACCAGCGGTTCGGCTATATCAGAGAAATTTCTAATAAAGCGGCGATAGTATGAGGTCATCCCAATAAAAGCTCTTACTTGACTAACAGTGGTTGGAGTAGAAACTGACTTTATAGCCTTGACTTTATTGAGGTCTGGTTGTATTCCCTCTTCACTTATCTTGAACCCCAGGTATTGGGTCTCTTTCTTAAAGAACTCACACTTAGCTGGCTTCAGTTTAAGGTTGTGCTTACGTAGACTACTCAAGACTGTGTCTATATGTCTTAAATGATCTTCCACCGTATTTGAAAATATCAGAATATCATCTAAATATGCCAGAGCAAAATCTTCCTGTCCCTGTAAAACAACTAACATTAATTCCTGGAAGATGCCGGGTGCGTTTGCAAGTCCAAATGGCATAACATTAAAATGAAACAGACCCTTGTGGCAGGTGAATGCACTTTTTTCTTTGTCATCATCATGAAGCTTAACTTGCCAGTACCCTGATTTTAAATCAAGCTTCGAAAAGTACCTTGCCGAACCAAGTGATGCCAGTATATCATCGATGACAGGAAGAGGTCGAGCATATTTCTTTGTAATCTTATTAAGTGCTCTAAAGTCTACACAAAATCTCTTACCACCGTCTTTCTTCTCTACTAAAACTACTGGAAAACCCCACGGGCTATTGGATCTATCAATTACACCTGCCTGCATCATTTCGTCGATTGCTGAATCCATTGTCTTTCTTTGTTTGAGGGGTGTGCGATATGGGCGTTTTCTTATGGGCTCATGCGTTCCAGTATCGATACGCATCTCCACAGTATCGGTTCTGCCCAGGTTCTTGTCGTCACTAACGAACATATCCCTATTTCTTTTTAGCAATTTGTTAATTTCAGGCTTGAATTCCTCCGGTACATGTACCTGTTCCAAATCTACATCAGGACATATTATTTTGTTTATCGGGCATAGTAATTTCAGTAATATTACCTGCCCTTTCCAATTTAGCCAGCAGACACCCCCCCCCCCCCGTCTCAAAGTGATTGTCTGGTTAGTGTTATTCATTATCAGCAACTGAAACTTACCAGACTTTGGCATTTTTACAACTGCGTTGGCTACTGATATACCACATAAGTTGCTAACATATCCACTACTCAGCTGTTCGATTTCATATTCTTTGCCACGTCCATTTCTCAGCCTGGTTAATCCCAGACAAGCATGCAGGTGTTGAGGTCTTAATGTTACTTTTTGAGCTAACCTAACAATAGAGGAAATATGAACATCCTCCTCCAATGCCACGTATTCTTCACCAATCTTCAATGCCCCCAAATCGAAATACATTCTCACCCCGTTCTGCATCAGCCAATCTCGGCCAAGTATAACGTTTCTATTGAGATTTTTCACGACTAAAAAATCATGGGGTATGGACTTACTTCCTATCTGGACCTGTAGATGACAAAGGCCTTCAACGTATAACGGGGATCCATTCGCAGTTCGAAGTTTAATGTCCCTCTTTTGCAGTTCAAGTCCCAGTCACAATTTTTTAAATACCCTACAGCTTACAACCGATACCTCTGCTCCTGTATCTACCAATGCCCTATAAGGTCTACGTTCTATTCTAATAAAGATGGAATTTGGCGCGCCCATATTACCAACTATGTGCGTTGGTACCGCCTTGTTCCGTTCGTTGGGCGTCGCACGAACGGACCTCTGCCGTTTCCCGGGGCGCGTCTACAAAATTTCGCTATGTGGCCTTCTTTCCCACAATTCCAACACCTAACAACGCTCACGTTCCTCTCCCGCTCGCGAGTCTTGTATTCAGTTCCCCTATTACCAACTTTTCTATTGTTCTTATTCCTATTATTATTATTAGTAGTAGTAGTATTAGATTCAGCGGGGCTTACGGCTTCTATCGGTACCCGTCTCCGAGAGTGGCAAATTTCCATAGGCTCCTCTTCGTATTCAGAGTTTGCATCGAGTCGAATTTTCCATCTCAACTCAGATAACGCTTTCTGATAGGCAGCCTCTAGTGTTTGTGGCTCATCCTTCATAACTGCCATCTTTATTTCCCGATCCCTTAGACCTTTTATGAAAAATCCTAGAACTTGTTTTATCACAACTTCATTCCTCCCGTCAACCCCAACATATGCGCTCTCCGCTAGGCGTACTACTCTCTGCATGTAGTCCTGCACCCCCTCTGTTCTACCCTGCTTAATGTTCACTAATTCGACTAACCGTGTGTCGGGGTCTAAAACCAATCCGTAGTATTCCTTTAAAGAAGTTTTGAACTCCTTCCATGTGAGTTGTGGGTTATTAGAGATTAGTCTATATACATAGTGTCCAACAGCTCCCCTTGTTGTGAGAAGAGCTGCCTGACACTTGTCTTCTTCTGCCACGCGCACAACTTTAAAATACCTCTCCATATCCTCCAACCAAGCACTATAACCACCATCTTCTTTGCACGCTAATGGCTGTATATTCTTCAAAAAAGATTCTCCCCTTAAAGCGTTCGACACCGAACAAGCCACATTTCTCAATTCCAGGGTCAGACCTTGAACAAAATCGGCAAAAGTATGCTGTTCCATTTTTTTTTTTTTTTTTTTTTTAATTAGACTTATTATAAACTTATTATGAACAAGAGCAGAACACACACAACATCGAATCAAAAGTCACCTACCTTTCGTTGATGTCATCTATGGTCGTCCGGTTGCTTTCTATTTTCGTCTTCTTTTTTCTTTTTCTTCCTCTATCTGGTGGTTTTAATTCCGTAGAAATTCAAATTGTCGCCGTGGTAACCAAGTTCGCATCTAATGTGTTTTGTTGTTGTTGTTGTCTTAAAACAGCAAGTCACTAGGCACCAATTTGCGTATGTTATATATCGCCGTACGACGACAAAATAACGAGAACACGCATATATAAAAATATAAGGTTATATTTTTATTCTTGACAACGAACCCGTGTGGAATAGAGAATGGAAGAGTGAGAGCGCACATAGAATGGGTCGACGGGAGTGTAGTCTTGCCTGTGGTGTTTCTCTGCTTCCACTGGCCGTTCTCTGCTGGCAAATCCGTGTGTCGAGGTCTTTTTATAGTCTTCTAGAACCGGGACTTTCCTTCCGGTTTTGCCTCGCCCACGCAAGGCCCACGTAATTCCAAGAGACACCTGTTCTGTTTGCCTCCATAGTCATTTCCGCCGCTGTCGGAAATAAGGTCAAACGACATCCGCTCCAGGCCCCGACAGGATGTATTTCTCAAACACCTGTCTTGTCGTTCGCTGACCCCTTCACCGACGGGAAACACCATAGCTTGCATCAACCTTCCTCGGGTGGGGCCAGATTGTTATATTACATATACAGTCATATATACATTATATATATATATATATACATTATATATATACACACACACATTATGTATATATATGTATTTATACATATACACATATATTCATTATATATATATACACACAATGTATATATATATATATACACACACATATATACATTATATGTATACATATACACATATATTCATTATATATATACATATATTCATTATATAGATACATATACACATATATTCATTATATATATACACATATATAGATTATATATATACATATACACATATATTCATTATTTATATATATACACATATATTCATTATTTATATATATACACACATATACATTATATATATATACACACATATATACATTATATATACACACATATATACATTATATATACACACATATATACATATATACATATATACATTATATATATACATATACACATATATACATGATATATATACACATATATACATTATATATATACACATATATACATTATATATATACATATACACATATATACATTATATATATAACACATATATACATTATATATATACACATATATACATTATATATATACACATATATACATTATATATATACATATACACATATATACATTATATATATACACATATATACATTATATATATACACATATATACATTATATATATACATTATATATATAAACATATACACATTATATATATATGTTATATATATATACATATACACATTATATATATATGTTATATATATATACATATACACATATATACATTATATATATACATATACACATTATATATATATGTTATATATATATACATATACACATATATACATTATATATATACATATACACATATATATACATTATATATATACATATACACATATATATACATTATATATACATATACACATATATATACATTATATATATACATATACACATATATATACATTATATATATACATATACACATATATATACATTATATATATACATATACACATATATATACATTATATATATACATATACACATATATATACATTATATATATATACACACATATATATACATTATATATATACATATACACATATATATACATTATATATATATACACACATATATACATTATTTATATATACACACATATATACATTATTTATATATACACACATATATACATTATGTATATATATACTCATATATACATTATGTATATATACACACATATATACATTATGTATATATACACACATATATACATTATATATATATATACACACACATATATACATTATATATATATATACACACATATATACATTATATATATATATACACACACATATATACATTATATATATATATACACACACATATATACATTATATATATATATACACACATATATACATTATATATATATATATACACATATATACATTATATATATATATACACATATATACATTATATATATATATATACACATATATACATTATATATATATATACACATATATACATTATATATATATATATACACATATATACATTATATATATATATACACATATATACATTATATATATATATATATACACATATATACATTATATATATATATCTACACATATATACATTATATATATATATATACACATATATACATTATATATATATATATACACATATACATTATATATATATATACACATATATACATATATATATATATATACACATATATACATTATATATATAATTATATATATGTGTATATATATATATATAATGTATATATATATATAATGTATCTATGTATGTGTATATATTCACATACATATATACATTATATATATATATACAGATTTTTTCAAGATTATATTTCTCCTTTAAATTAAATACATACATACATGCAACACAAATATTAAATACATACATACATATATTAAATACAGACATTATATATATATATATATATATATATATATATATTTTTTGTTTTTTTTTTTTCATTTGTAATTGAGTTATTACTTGGCCTAGGTTTCTACCATGTGGTGTCTTCAGTTGATTTGCAATACTGGGTCCTATAGTTTTGAGTGGTAACCAGTCCAGAAGGAAACTCTGAATTCAAACAACCTGCTGCCTTGTAAGTTCTGCCTCTTTTGGTAAAGGCTGGAAGGCAACTTCAAAACAAATTCAACTATGAGATGACAGATGTGTCAATGTTAACATCTTTGAAACCTGCAAGCCATTGTACTATTCTGCCTAAAATGACACCATGAACCACAATTGTGAGATGGTGGGGATGGTGACTAAAGTGGCACAAAATACACTGATTAAAATGAATGAATGTTCATGAAATCGCATTTTTTCACCATATTCTTTTTCTCTTATCATTTTCGACAAAACATTAACCACTTATCCAAAAAAATTTACAGTAAACAAAAATTCTACTTACCAGGTTGAACAATACTTTCACGCTCACGGATTTGGTCATTCTGAAACTAAAAGTAAAAGAATTGGATTTAAAAATACACACACAATTATATGTATGCATGAGGTAACCTCTACCTTCATGAGAGCCAGATCTGGCTAAAAATGGAATACTGTTGCCATATCTCACAAGTAACTTTCCAGTCCTGATAAAGTTTAAAAGTGTCAACAACACCTTGTTGTGAAGAATTATTTTCCATACACCAACCTATCTTTCACAGGTGGGACATGAAGGGTATCTCAATGCTACTACGTGGAAAGTGCTTGAAAAACTGCAGCTTTTGGTTCCTCCAAGTCTGACCCTTATGGCTAAAATCTGCCATGCCACTTACATAGTAGCAGACCATCCACACTTCCTCCATATTCCACCAGCAAGAAGTAAATTCAATTCAATTTAAACCACAGCCCTATGGAAGAAACTCCCAAGAGGTTTTTCCTTGATCACTACAATCCTGACCTGTTCAAGTCTAAAGTCAACCATTATCTTCCTATCCTTATAAACTACCCTTTAACATAACCTTCTTCCTTGAGTGGCCCCTGCACCTTGTTACAGGATGAACCATACTGTTTCAAAAAAAAAAAAAAAAAAAAAAAGAAAAAAGAAAAAAAAATGGTTTTCTTTGATGGACAAGCAATATTTTGTATGTTTCTGATTAAGTTTTTCTAATGTCCTCACAATTTTTCTTTTGTAGAAGCTTAGTGTGTGGTGAAATGTTTCTTAACCAGTTTAGCTTGGCACACTAAGGCACCCTGAAAGGTAGTCAGGTGCACCCCAAGTTAACAAAAGAGTTATTAATCATTTTTAGATCTAAAACAAATCTTTATTTTTAAAAAGCTTCAGACACCAAGAACATAGCTTCCATGTCTCAGTCAAGTGTTTGTCATTTGATATTTAAAACTGGATGCTAAATTCTTTAATTTTTAGAAGTGGATAATATTTTGCCTTCCTCAACAGATTTAAAGCATTCATTATCAGGCTCTTTAAAATAAAAAGCAACACAAAACATAGCAGATTCTTTATGAATCCATTTAAATGAAAACTCTACCCATTAAATAAATGATGCCATGTCTTAAAAATAAATGCTTATTTGAAAAAACTCCTTTATTATTTTCAAATTTCAGAAGAGCTCTTTCCTTATTAAAATTAAAGTGTGCCCCAAAGCTGTAGTTATTCTACAAGTGCACCTGGAATTAAAAATAGTTTAGAAACTCTTGTGTAGCGGCTTGGGACAATACAAATTTTGGACAATTTCTCTTCACATTTAGCTTCCAAAAAAATAAAAAAAAATGCAAAGACACAATAAAAAGTAAATAAAAGAAATTATACAAAATAATCCATGTATGTCATATTCAATGGAACATACACAAAATAAGTCTTGCTACCTATATATTTAAATAATTTCACTCTGAGCAAGGCAGTAAAGCCACTAAGATGCAAGAGGATCCTGAATGTGAAAGAATATATAATAAAAAGAAAAACATAAAGGAGTGAGATAATAAAAGAACAATAATTAAGACAGAAATTAACAATTGAGATTGCATTTAAATTTTCGAAGATGTAAGTCAGCTGGGAAGCATGGAGTTGGAAGAGTGGTCCACAAACAAGAAGTGCAAAATAAAAAACTGTTAGCACTGAACTCACAGTTAGACTTAAACAAATTGGAGTTGAAAACTAATGCCATCAAGAAGGCCATTAATGAAAATTAGGAAAAACAGGTCCAAGAATAGAGCCCAGGGGGACAGCTGATTTAATGCAAAAAAGATCTAGAAGAGTGGCCATTGAGGACAACTTTCATTTTGTGATTTGATAAGAAAGACTGAATAAGTTGAAAAATTTGTCTGGAAATAATATAACCATTCAATTTGTAAGGATCAGTAAATCCTGTCAAATGCCTTTGAGATGTTCAGAGCAACAGCACAAGCTTCACCAGTCTTATCTAAAGCTTGATAGATTCTCTCAGCAATAATTGTCAATATATAAGAAGTAGACCTAGAGAAGTGAAAGCCATATTGTTTGTTTGAAAGAAGACCTTGTGAGGTGAGATGCTTAAACAATATTTAGTTGATTAGGACCTCTAATACTTTGCCAAAAAGAGGTAAAAGGCTAATAGGCTGGTAGAAGATCAGATAGTGCACGTGATTTCTTAGGCTAGAACTACAGAAGATGATTTCCAACAAGCAGGAAAGCAACAGTCAGGAAGGCAGTTATTGTAGAGTTTAGAGAGAACAAGAGTCAGTTCAGGAGCACATTTCTTAAAAACCATTGCAAGAATACCATCAGGTCCACATGCTTTGTGCAGATCCAGTTTAAAGATTATAGTAAAAGCTACTGATGGAGTCATATGTATATTACTCAATAGAGACTCATTTCTAGGTTGAAAGTCAGCCAAAGATACATTAGATGAGTCAAGAATCGAATTTGAAGAGAATTTATGAGTAAGACAGTCTGCTTTATCAGTAGAAGATAATAGCATTTCAAGTTGAGTGATGAGAGGTATAGAAGATACTTATTTAAAACACTATAACAGAGCTGCCAGTAGTCACGCGAGACAAAGTTGTTAGAGGTACCTCCAATCATTTTTTTATACCTGAGTTGTAAAAATAAAATTTTCTTGAAGCTTTCATTTTTGCTTTAATTGAAAGCTAAATGATTAAATTTACTATTTCCAGTAAGCAAAATACTCTGGTGTATAACAAATAGAAAATATATTGATTGGAGTCTCAACTTTTTTAGAGTTTTCAAAATTCATCATTTTTTTTTTGTCCATTTTGACAAGTTTGTAAACAAAAGTTAATTCCTGGTTTTAAAAATCTTGCAAAAATATAGATTTGTGACATGTTATTTTTGGAAAATTAGCAAAAGTTAAATTAATCTGATTTACACAAGTACTACTTGTGTAATAGCATGGAATTTAGAATAAAAGTATTTCTTAATCACGGAGGTGTGAAGTGAGTGATGACAACCAGATATAGTGATAAATTAAATGATTGACCAGAATTGACATAATTGTCCAATTTTTTTCATGTAAAGGATAAAAACTGTGAAACATGTGACCTTTTAATGTAACATACAAAATACCGTACTTAAGAAAAAAAACTTCTTATACACAAAAAAAATTAAAAATTATCTTAAAAATCATTTAGCTTGAAGATTTGTATTTAGCTTTTCAATTAGTAAATATAGTCTTCATTTAACTTTTTAATCTAACTGCGTCAAATTTTTAAAAAATAATTTTGAAACTTTATAAATTATTATAATGAAAAAAGAAAAAAATGGAGATAGTTCTTGTAAAAATTCCATTAGAAAAACTTTTTTCTTCAGAATATAATGTCCATATATATATATATATATATATATATATATATATATAATCACTCAGTTAAGTGCCATACATGATACATGCTTGGGCGATCATGTCTCAAAAGAAACATGACTGACTGAACAGAAGAGTAACCTATAGCAGATTGCCATTACTTTCTGTGGTAGACTAGTTGCCAGCTAAGGCTTTAAAAGCCAATCTGTCCTGCTACTTAATGTATAACTGGAGAGAAGAGACAGATAAATACCTTTCCCAAAGGGCAAATGAATGCAAGGAATTCAAACTCAGCTCCCAGATTTCTTATTCCAAGCAGATATCCACTGCACCAGAATGTACATAAAAACAATTAAAAGCTTATATAATTAAATAATGTCATAGTTTTATTGCATTTTTATATTTTACTATTCAGAGTAGATTTTAGAAGAAAAAAAAACTGTTTGAAACAAAAAAAAAAAAAGAAAAAAAAGTTGATTTACATTTTCCAAGAAGTCCTGCATTTAACTAAAACATTAATTTCTTGAAATTTTATGAATTTACATAGAGTAGGGTAACAAATGTAAGACAAAAATATTTTTACCAAGATTTTATAAAAATAATAATTTCAAAAATAATTTCATTCATTTGCATAAGTCATGAAAGTTTCATTAAAATCCAACAATTATTAGATTTTTGCAAGAATTTCCAAATTAATGTGTTTTTCACTGGAAAAAAAAAAGAGTTGTGTTATATTACAATACATTATCCATAAAGTCTGGTAACAATTTAGTTACATATTAGAAAGGATAATTTTTTTTTTGAATGATGAAAAATTACTTTGATATTTCTTCTTAATAGCATTAACATTTTAACAGAAAAACTTTGTTTTTATTAAGTTTGGGCCTTTTTTTTTCTGTTTTTTTTTTTTTTCAGCGAATTAGTGGCAGTATCTAAAAACATTACAATGTGGCATTCTATCAGCAAAGACTTAGCCCCGTTGAGGACATATTTACAATTATAATGCAGACGCAATTAGGAGTTTGTTCTGATCAGAACTGTTATGCTGGTATAGCTGGAAAAAGTAACTTTTACAGGCTACAATGGCAAACAGGCTTCTGTGAACCATGGAAAAAAATTGTGTGGTTTCATCTGGTATTTTTGTGAAGTTACAAAAAATAAAAAAAGCATTGATGCCAGCTTTAACCAAAGAAGAAACATCTGTGGCACCATTCTCAATAAGAACAAACATCAAACAAAAGCACATCTCAAAAAAACAGATCACAAAATCTCAATCAGTATATGTAGTATTTAGACTGGTCCGCTTGTAAAATAAGATTTTGTATGGCAATAATTTTTGTACATTAGCACTCTTTAGTAGACATTGGTTTTATTATCACTTTTTTAGAAGGTAAAGTCCTGTTCATAAAATCCACTTTCCTTCCCTCAGAAAATGTACATAGCTCGAGCGTGACACATCAAAGTAAAAAAAAAAAAAAACGTTGTATAAAAAAAATGAAAAATTATGAATTTTTTGGCGGACCTGAAGGAGAATACCACCACCTTTAAATTTGTTATTTTTCATTTTTTACTTTTTTCAGCGTAGTCTTATTGGTTATTACATAAAGTTTCCGATTATCAAAAACAATTTGAAAAACTTTCAATATTTAAACGATTTTTTGGGGGGGGCTCAGTTTCTCATACAAAGTTATAGTAAATCGATCCTCCATTTTGGAACCACTCGCGTTGGGCGGGGGTCGCTTTGTTTATTTTGGGACGAGTTGTTGCTCTTGCTTTTGTCTTTTTCAAATTTTTTCTTACGATGGCATCTTCCTCGGAAACTCCAAGAATGGCTTTGTTCAAAAATTTCGCAAAGGATTCAGTTGTTGAATATGCGCAAGCAAAAAAGTTAATTGCACAGGATCGATTTCCTATAAGGTTGTATGAAAAACTGAGACCCCCTCAAAAAAAAATTGTTTTAAATGTTGAAATTTTTTGTCAATCTGAAAGTTTTAGGGAGTAATCGATAAGATTGCACTGAAAAAGTGAAAAAAAAAAATTGATAATCAACCAATTTAGGTCGTGGCAATGTCCTACCGGCGAAAAATGGAGAATCCATTTATTTAACGTTGTATGAAAAACTCAGCACCCCCCTCCCCAATTATTTAAATATTGAAAGTTTTCCACACTTTTTTTTTTTTTGTCAATCGGAGAGTTTAGGGTGTAATCGATCAGATTGCACTAAAAAGTTTTGTTTTTTTAATTGAAAAACAAATTTAAAGGTGGTGGTAGTCTCCTTCATGTCCGCCAATTATTTTTTAGTACATACTGTGAAGACAGCTGGTAACCTATTTCATTAATTTCATATGTTAATTTTAAAAGTACTATCTTAATTTAATTTTAGCTATTATTAAAATTAAAACGATATTCGATAAACTAAATTTTCAATTGGATATTTCTACTCCGCTAATAAGTAACATTTTTTTTTTAATTAGTTAAGAATAAGATACATTTTTCAAATTTTCCAAAATCGTAAACTTGTTGAACTGTTCATTAATTTCTTATACAGGAAAAAAGCGTTAAAAGTTGACACTTACAAACAATCATTGAAAATTAAATTTTTAAATTAAAAAGTATAAAAAGAAAGAGTTTGTTTGCGAGATTTATTTATTTTTACTTTCTCATATGTATTTTTAATCTTTAGGGTTGAAAAAAAATTTTTTTTAAATATGATCGTAACTAAAATTAAAATAATAATCATAACGTATTTTTATGAAGTTACTTTTAAGAAGTTAACACGATTTTCACGTGTAAACACAAGTCAATTTATTTAATCATGGCAAAAGAAAAAAACAAATTCAATCTAACATAGACTCATCGAGAAATGGCATTCTCTGAAGAAAGTAGATACAGATTTGTTATTAATTTTTTTAAACTAAGTTAAAATTAATTAACATACGTGTTTTTTAGTGTTTGTTAAGGAATGATAAAAATGTGTACATGAAGTTAAGAAGAGTCATTTTTTAAAGAAAAATAAATTACCTTTCTATTTTTCAGCCAATAGTAAATTAAACATCCTAAGAGTACAAGAAAAGCAATAACTCCGAATATAATTCCAATTATTTCGCCAGTTTTGTCAGGCATCTTTCTTTTTCAGTCACGTATTTTCAACGGAAATTAGAAAACAGTTGAAAATTTTTTAAAATTGTTAGAGAAGTTCGTTATTGAACTGTGTTACTGTTAAATAACAAAAAACTCTGTGATATTTTTTCTTCCGTGTGGTAAAAAAAGAGAGATATTTAAAATAAGACAAGTTTTACAACGAAGCTCTAAAGTAAAAGTGTCGTTACAATTTGTTTTCTTTCCTTTTTTTATTTTTCAAAGAATGGAGAACTTACTTTTTTAGTTTCACTTTTTTTAAGTGAAAGTTAATTGGATTTACCGGGAAAAGGCCAAAAAAAAAAAAGTAAAAATAACTTTATTAAGTGATTTCATTTTAACATCGTAATTTATAAGTCGCAAGGTCACAGTAACGATGTTAAAACTCAACAAAAGGAAACCACTTCAGTGTTTCTTGTTAAAAACTAAATTTATCAGAACTGCCATCTCGCTCCAAATAAAGTGGGAGCCGCACGGGTATGTAGGGCCTTAAATAGTCCAGTTTTTTCAGCACTTATATGAGGTAATAACACTCTAGCCCCCTTCCGAGGGAGAGGTATTGTCTGGATGGAGGAGATGACTGAACTTTAAAGAAAAAAGTATAATTTTTGTTTTTTTTTAATCAGCCATATTTCAACTTAGTGACTTTTTTTATTAGTTAGGTGTGGTTTTAAAAGGAGGACAAATGGACTTAGTCACTAGCTAATCTGAATCAACAAAAAACAAAGAGGTTCGAGCAATTTTTGCCCCTTTGTACGCATGGGCTCCAACTTTCAGCCTGATATTCCGTTCGAGTGGGCGTGTTTGGTTGGTTATACATCTAAAACAAAAAACCTGTTGTACCCTAAGAAAAAATTAAAAATAATTTTCCTGAACTTTTCATAATTCATCCCCATTATTTTCTGTAAGTGTTTTAACATTTTATTTTTGCGTATTTTTAAATTTTAAAGTTCACAAAAAACTTTATAAATTCATCATTGTGTCTGGTTTTTGGTTTAAAATAAATTTGTTGAGTCTTACAAACTTTCTGTTAACACTAACAGTGTTATTAACTTTGGTTTTCTTTTTTTTACGGTAAAGAATAAACAGTGAAATAGAAAAGTTAAAAAGGAACAATTTCAAATTGTAAGGTTTAAAATATAAAAATAAACATATACCAATTCAATTAACGATGATAAAATTAAACTAATAATTAAAGTAATATTTTTAATTTAATAAACTACTTTTTTATTCGATTAACGATTTTATTCAATTAACGATGATAAAATTAAACTAATAATTAAAGTAATATTTTTAATTTAATAAACTACTTTTTTATTCGAGGATTATTTATTTTTATTATACTGTCTTTCATTTTAAATAAATCAAAATATTTTGACTAAATTTACCTATACAAATGTAGCTTATTTTTGCTGCCCTAACAAAAGCATACCTTGCGGTTTTTCGTCCGTTATTTTAAGTTTTTTTTTTTTTTTTAACATTTGTTTAAAAAAAAAAATTAAATAAAATAAAAAAGGAAATATTTTAATTCTCTCTAAAGTTTAAGTTTCAACAAAGACACTAAAATTTTTACGGACATTTTTGTTCTCAAAATTGAAAGCCTAAAAAAATAAAAATGTGTTTTGTTTTGTTTTTTGTATCAATAATTTGTTGCAAAGTCAAAGATATATGATTTATGGTAAATTTTTTATTTGTTCCCTGAAGGCCTTTATATCCCTTCATATCTTTCCAAATCATCCTTATTTCCGTGCAAATGTATATGCTGAACCCAAATCGATAATTGTTTATTGAAGAAACCTACCTTTTTTGTTGTTAACGACCAGAAAAAAAAATCGAATTTCTTCTAGCTGTTTATCTCACCCCTAACCGCCATTGAAATCTCTCATTTACCGCTGAATGACTTTATGCCGATTAAGCTAATTTTTGCCTATTTACTTCCTTTGTGCAATTACTACGCGATTTGTTTTGTTTCGGAACTCAATTTCCGCTGAAAGTTGCGTGGGCTGTAGAATTTTTTTTTTTTTAAGATAGTTAACTTTCAAATAGATATTTCTTTAAGAAAGTTAACTTTCAAATTGATGAAAATAATTGTACTGTAGTTTAATTAACCTTCAAATGCATTGCGTGTATTTGCGTGTTTTTTACCTTTTTTTCAGAAGAAAGTTAACTTTCAAATTGAAAATAAGTTTAACCTTCAAATAACGAAAATATATTTGCGTGTTTTTTTTTTCCTTTTTTTATGAAAATAAGTGATAATTGTAGTTTTTTTACTTAATTTTTTACGACGAAAGTTTAATTATATGAAAAATGAAAATATAGAATTTTTTTAAGAAAGTAAACTTTCAAAAATATATGAAAATAAGTGACGACTGTAGTTTAATTAACCTTCAAATATATAAGTAACACAAAAAGGAAAAAAAAAATACATGCAATATAGCCCTCTCTAACCCTAACCCAGCCCCTAATCCTAACCCAATTATCACTTATTTTCATATATTTGATTTGAAAGTTAACTTTCTTCTCAAATTAAGTACACGGAACTTTTTTAAATTCATTACCAAAAAAAAAAAAACACGCAATAACCCTTTGTAAACCCTTACCCTAAATTTCTATTCGAAAGTTTAAATACAAAAAAAAAACAAAAAACGCAATAATCCTAACCCTATTTGTATTTGAAAGTTAAATTTATTAAAAAAATATTCTACAGCCCAAGAAAAAAAAAACACAAATAACCCTAACCCAATTATCACTTATTTTTTCTCATATTTGAAAGTTTAACTTTCTTCTCAAATTAAGTACACGCAACTTTCTTAAATTCATTACCAAGAGAAAAAAAACTGACACACACACGCAATAACCCTGTTTGACAACCCTGCACCACCTGGAGCTCCATCGTCCCTCTGTAAGAAAAGGCACCCCATACCATTAGGGACCCTCCACCACTATGACGTGTGGAGAAAATTTCAGGAGGCATGTTTTTGTTATGCCAATATCGTTGGAAGCCATCAGGACCATCTAGATTGAATTTTTTCTCATCAGAAAACAGGACTTTCTTCCACTTCTCAACGTCCCATGTTTGGTATTCACAGCCAAACTTTAAACGGTCCACCTTGTGACGTGGAAGCAGCCGAGGAATTTGTTTATGCTTTTTATTTACCATGCCTTTTTGTCGTAAGTGTCGTCTGATGGTTACGGGACTGCAATCAGCATCTGTGGCTGCCTTACTTTGATTAGAAGAAAGTCCCCCCTCTTTCATAACAACCCGTCTTATTCTCTTACTCAATACAGGAGAAATTTGGGGGGGGGGGGCTACCAGAAGATTTAGCTTTTCCATAATTCTGACTGTTCTTTAGAAAGTTGCAAATCACATTTTTACTGCAATTTACCTTAGCTGCGATCGCCCGCTGTGACAAACCTTGCTTATAGAATTCTAGAATTCAAGAACGCTCAACTTTGGTAAATTTGCTTGCTTTAGGCATGGTAACACCTTTACGCAGTGATTGCTAATCTCTAACTGAACTAAAAACATTGGAATTACCATAGATCTAACAATTTATACCTCTGGTCTTATAATTTTGATCATGCGTAAATCACCTAATTTTATAAAAATGTAAATTTCTAAATAAAATATTTGGAATGTAGTTTTTTGTTTCCATAACCTTTTAGATTGTAGTATTGGTAACCTTAAGTGGTAGGAGTTTAAAATCTATCTGTAAAAAAAAAATTCTTTTTAAAGATTTTTAAGTGGTCTTAAATTTTTGATCAGGAGTGTATATATAATTTTGTGTGTGACTTAGTGATATAAAACTCTTTTTGAAAACAAAACATGTGTATCATTCCTTTTCTTACAGCTATTCAGTTCCATCCATGAAATACATTATCATATCATAGATATAATAATGCCCTTAATGAGGGAAAAATACAAACTGGAAGAATATTCATTTCTTCCATAGCACCCTCATTATCTGGCACAACCCAGCATGACACAATATCTTTTTACTTCCATTAACTGATGAATCTGTAATAAACCCAGAAAAAAAAATAAAATGTAAAAACAAAACAAAAAGAATTCAAATTAAAATAAGGTATTTACTTTCCTTTAAAATTTATCTCTCTTTTTGTTTCTCTCTCTCTCTCTCTTTATTATTCTCTTTTTATGCTTTGTTTCAAATTAATGAGAAGGTAACCTTCAAATAAAAAGTGGAAGCAGTAAAGACTGTCCACGGCTGCAAACTGGTGGAAGTTTGCTGGACCAGAGTTAAGCCATTGTGACTAAAAATCTACTAAAATAAGAGAGGCTCCATGTGTTAACTTCCACTAGAAAATAAAAGAATTTAGAACAATCAAAAGAAAAAAACTAAAAGACTTTTGATATTAGCTGAAACAGGTTAACATCAATAGTCTGGAACCCTTTCTTAAGGGATATATACAGACAGCTGATAGAGTGCAGGGTCTGCCAGAGAAACCAGCCTGGTGTGTTATGGGAAGTGGTTGTCTGCTTAAGTTATTTTCCTGCCTTTCTGAGGGTTAAGAAAACAGCAGATTGACATCCACAACAAGTTTCCAAATTAAACACACTCTTGACTGCTTTCAAGTTCTGGTATGTGAACTATCAACTACCGAGCGGAACAGACTTTTGCCAACCTGAATTGCAAATGACTCATGCTAATTAACAACGAAATAAACATATATTAGTTGTTTATACCTTTGATTATGCTCATTTATTTTCAAGTTTCCCATTAAAAAATACTAAGAACCACCTGGTACTTCTCAACAAATGACAGCACAATATTATTTATATCCATTAACTGATGATCATGACACAATGTGTAATTTTTCTCTGATTAACTTGAGTTTTTGATTTGATGCATCCTTTGAACGTGCCGTCCATAACTTTTATTTTAGTTAAGCTCCATGGCTGAATATTAATGTTATAATGGAATGTCACACACTCCTTATCACTTATGTGGACTGACTATAGTAGCCATATATAGTGAGCACAGGAGATACCTGTGACTTGCTTCAGCAATTACTAGCGTGCCACCATATTCCCTGTCTTGCCGTAGTGTATTCTCTTTAGAATAAACCTCTCTTCTGTCATCTATGCACATGTTGCTGTTCTTTCACTCGAGTACCACCTTGTCTGTTTGTAACCTCTTCAAAGGATACAACAGTAGCGACGAGAGATTCAATTCCAACTCACAGAAAGAAAGACCCTGAGGCACTCTTTCACTCTTTGTAAAATGTACAATAATAGTAATTACAGATTTGAACAACTTACGTTAAAAATACTCAATGAAATTACTCAACAAAAATGGAACAACTGGCTGAAATGATGAAAGCATTACACACTAGTTTGCAGTTACAACAACAGCAGCAGCAGCAGCAGCAACAACAATTACAGCAACAATTGTTACAGCAACAAGAAAAATTTGAAAAATCAAAAACATTTTCAGTATGGACTGATTCAATTACAAAAACAACAAGCAGAAGACACTAAGCTATTGTGCCAAACTGTAATATGTTCAATGAAAGAGACAGTTTGTTCTATACTTGATATAAGTGTTTAAAAATTATAAAACAAGAGAATGAAGATTTTGTGATTTATGCAGGCAATTTAAATTCAAAATGTGATTGTTTAAATTAAGCAGCATTTCAGTCGACATGTTTAATTGTTTAATCTTTGTACAGGGACTTACAGTGGTGAAGGACAAAGACATCATATTAAGAATTCTGACAATTATGGACCAAGACCCTCAAATCACACTACAGAAAGGAATGAGGAATGCTAGAGGCTGATAAATGTAAAAAGAGACAATATGCAGACCGAAGAAAAAACATTTCTCGAGTCCAAGTAGTATAACTGAAATTTGCAAAATATAAGCCAAAAACATCCCAGTGTGATGCTTGTGATTGGGTGGTTGCATTTAAAAAAAGGACTTTTTTTTAAAGAATAAGGTTTGCTTCAAGTGTTGTTATGTCAGTCACAAAAGCGCCCACTGTAAGTATAAAGAGAAAAGACTGAAGCAAAAATTTAAATCAAAATGGATTTAGTCTAAAGAATGCAAAGTTGCTTTCCAGAAATAAAATGTTTTCTGGTATCAGATATTGTTAACACATTTTGACCCTAAAAAAGAAATAATTGTAGCATCTGACACTAGCAACTATGGGATCAGTGCGGTAATTCTACATAAGTTTGAAGATGAGACTACAAAGTCCATAGCCCATGCTTCTAGAACCCTTTCCTGCAGAAAGAAGTTATAGCCAGATTGAGAAAGAAAGCCTGGCCATAATTTACACAGTTAAAAATTTCAGAGGTTCATCCATGGAAGGAAATTTGCTCTACAGACGGATCATAGACCGTTATTAGCAATTTCAGGATCAAGAAAGAGTATACCCACGCACACTGCTAACAGGTTACAGCGCTGAAGAATAACCTTCTTAAGCTATGACTTTAAGATGAAATACCTAACCTCAAAACAACACGTCAGTGGTATATCTAGGTTGATTCTAAAATTTGCAGAACCATTAAAAGACACAGTGATAGCTGCTTTAAGGGATGAAAAAGAATTATCAGTGCTTCTATGCAATACAATTTGAGAGTTAACCCATAACTCTAGACGATATAAAAAAAAGTAGCTAAGAAGGATGAATTCATTAAAAAAAAATGAAGGTATGGCGGAAAGAAAAACTTAAAGCATCTAAAATATCACCTTTCTCAATCTGCAAGCAAATGCTATTAAATGCAGATAGAATGGTAATATGATATACACTGCAAAAGAAAATCTTGAAGAAATTTCATATAGGTTATCCGGGCATGTCAAGAATGAAATTAATGTGTAGCTATATATATTGGCCTAAGATGGACGAAGAGATTGAAAAAATGGTAAAAGAGTGTAGAGGTTGTCAACTTGTGGCAAAAGCACCATCAATGAAAATTCAGTCATGTCTTAAAATGAATGTCTTGTGGACAAGGTTACACATCAACTAAGCTAGACCCCTAAATGATGACTACTACTTTATAATTGTGGACAATTTCTCTAACTGGACGGAAATATTCCAGTGTAGACACCCAACATCTGCAAATACTATGAATGTACTAAACAAGCTTTTTAGTTGTTTCAGTGTACTAAAAACTTTAGTTAGTGACAACAGGACACAGTTTATCACCAGAGAATTTAAGAATTTCTGCACATCTTTGTCTATAGACTACATTATGACCTCTGTTTACCATCTGAGATCAAATGAGCGAGCAGAAAGTTCATAGACACTATTAAAAGAGCTCTAAGAAAGAATTAAGGCATTGGCGCTGATGACAGGAGTATTCCCAACTGTGGAATTCTCTTCCAAACGATTGCTTCCCCGACGGCTACAATCTCCAGGAGTTTAAATGTAAGGTCAATAGACACCTCCTAACACACTAACCTGCTCCCATTCTATCAAGCACTCTTCCCAACCCTCATCCTCGCTATCCTTATTCATCTATCACCTTCCTCCTGACATTCCCTATGTCTAACCATTCCTTCTCTTTACCTTCCCCTATGTAGCCCCATGCGCAATAGTGGCAGTGGAATGCCTTGCTTGGGGTGAGATGATTAAAAAAAAAAAAAATACAAAAGTTTTTAGCGGTTTACAGAATTACTCCCAATTCAAACATAGATTCAGACTTATCACCAGCCGAACTGATGTTCACAAGAACAATTCAGTCAGTGTTTGACAGGCTGTTGCCTACTGTAACAAAAATAGTAGTAAAAAAAGAAAACTTTGCAACCAAATTTTACAAACCAGAAGACAGAGTTTCTTTCAGAAATTATAAAGGTGGAAAAAGCTTCTCGAAAGAGGGAATTATCACCAAAAACTTGGCTAAGTGATATACATGCTCAAAGTAAGAAGACTTGAATGTAACAGACATTTAAATCAGTTAAGACCAAGACATACAAAAGATGTCACAGCTAGTGACAATGGAAGTTATATATGAAATATTTGAAATACCAGTTCCCATATTTTCACCAGTACTGATGGGATCATCTTCAACCCTGCCAGTGCCGGAAGTGTCAGCTTCCCAAAAATCACTAACACTTCAAATCTCGCCAGCACAAAAATTGGTGAGATGTAAAAATACTAGGAAGAGGAAAAAAGTCAAACAATTATGTCCTGAACCCAAAAAGAAAAGGTATTGAGCAAAATTTCATGAGAAAATTAGCTCACAGGGAGGTGTTGTAATGGAATGTCACACACTCCTTATCACTTATGTGGATTGACTATACTAGTAGCCATATATAGTGAGCACAGGAGATACCTGTGACTTGCTTCAGCAATTACTAGTGTGCCACCATATTCCCTGTCTTGCCGTAGTGTATTCTCTTTAGAACAAACTGCTCTTCTTTCATCTACACACGTGCTGTTCTTTCACTCGAGTACCACCTTGTCTGTTTGTAACTTCTTTAGAGGATACAACAGTGGTGATGAGAGATTCAATTCCAACTCACAGAAAGAAAGGCCCCAAGACACTTTCACTCTTTGTAAAATGTGCAACAATAGTAATTACAGATTTGAACAACTTACGTTAAAAATACTCAGTGAAATTACTCAACAAAAATGGAACAACTGGCTGAATAATTTCTTATAGTGCATGGTTTTGTAGCCATTCTCACTCCTAATGGAATGATTCTTTTGAAAGTTTTGTTCTTTTTCTTGAAAAGATTTAATTATCATCAGAGGATTTATCTCTTCTATTGTGGGGTTACCAATTATGAATTTACTGATCTCTACTTCTAGCTGTGTATTCGAATTTTGTCATAGTCAACCAATTTGAAGAAGAGTCATTCATTAGTCTGTAGTAATGTCTTTGTTGATACAGAATTTTTTCTTGTGTTGGAGAAAGGTATACATTTATATGAGATGTTGTAGTAGTAATATTACTGTCAATACATAAGTATTTTTTTTTTAAATAAGAGGTCGGTTTTATATATTGTATTTGACACATGGTTCATATAAGAACTAAGAAATTCCCAGAATAGAAAAAAGATATACCTCTTCCTTATAGAATCCCGAGGTTAAACACAAAGAAGGAAGAGAGAGAAAGTTTCATACTCTTTCCTTTTTTACATTTATATACAATGTCAGGTAATATCCAAATGGGCCCCTATAAATTATAAAGTGGCAGTATGTGCTCAGAAAAGCAGGGGGTGGGAAACCCTATAATTTTAATATTGCAGAAAGATAATTTAATCCTCTGAACCCTGATTGGGACAAGTCACATTTTTATACAAATTTTTCTATCTTTTTACATATATATTTAAATTTAATTTTATAAAAGCCACCCGAATAAAAAAAAAATACAGAATAAATGCAAACAACTTATTATAAAGAAAATATCTAGAAGAAATATTAATAAGTAACCTACACACAATAAACATACAC
Source organism: Ascarosepion bandense (assembly GCA_037127315.1). Lineage (NCBI taxonomy): Eukaryota > Metazoa > Mollusca > Cephalopoda > Sepiida > Sepiidae > Ascarosepion > Ascarosepion bandense. The sequence goes on from JBBBDQ010000243.1 coordinate 2,017,739, forward strand.
CAAATACATTTTTCATATCACCTGGAGAGCAATTGGTCATGGTTAAATGTAATTGACAGAACTGCTCAACAAACAGAATTGACAAAGTTTGTAATAAACAATAACAGGAGAAAGAAAAGAAAAGAATAGGGCAACAAATAATATTAAGCTAGTAAACAATATATGCACGTCAAAGCAACAGTTATAAGGCAAAAAGTTCACAAAGAATGATGTTAACACACAAAAGTGGATTTGGACAACTGATTGCAGCATTCTGACTTCAAGACAAGATAAACCTGAACTGAGTAAATGAAACCAAGAAGTGGACTACCTTATTGATTAGGAAGAAATCCCAGAATGCATATATGTATGTTCTGTCTATAAATTTGAAAAGAGGAAGCATTTTGTAGTTTTTCCTATCCTAGATTGGAACCAACATCACCAATATTCGAAAAGCCTATACCTGAAAGAATGATGGCTAAAAAAATCTCCTTCTAAAATTTATTAACAAATCTTACAGAAACATACTGGGATTTCATTGTAACCAATAAAAATGTCTCATCTGATATAATTTTTTTTCTTTTATTTACAACAGCTGTAAACTAATTTTACACACTCACTTCTAAAATTCACCATATTCACTATGCAATATGGCGTACTGTCATGACTGTCGCTATAACAACAAGATATAACAGATGATGATATTAAATGTAGGGAAGTTTTTCCTGTAACAGTCTACTTAGCGGGTTATTGTTGTCATGCAGTTTTCAAAAAAGTAAAATGCAATAGCTGCAAAAACTTAACTGGACCAATGACAGACAATGCAGAACAAATCCCTGAAAGTAACTGTTATCTTCAGGAGATTAACAGAGGTTCCCTGCTACACCCTAATGATATGACAGCAAATTTTGTTCTCTACAATTATGTAGTTTTGGATAAACTAACAAAAGACACTTTTCTTTATTCAATAAATCAGCGATATTTAGTTGTGTACATAACTTTGAATATTTTGTCAAATTATGATATTTTATTTCATGTACATTCTTGTGATGATGGTCAGAATATAGAAAAAGTAGAAAAAATGTTGGTGTGGACTTCTACAAATGCTATATTAAATAATTTTTGCAAAAAGAAAAATGACAATATAAGAAAAAATTTAAATATAAAAAAAAGTTGGAAACATTTTATAAATAAATAAATAAAACATTTATATATATTTATTATGTTTTTTCATTCTTTTATTGTCATTAATTCAATTTTGAAAATTTTAATCACTTTTTCAGTCTGTTTTTGTGTAATTTTTTGGAAATTTTTTTTTTTTCGTCACTTAATTTGTGTAAATTATTTTGCAATTCAAGGGTATTTTTGACTTAAGATAAATAGTATCATGGTTCAATTATTTCCATTAGTTTTGTCTAGTAGAAGATTTAAATTTCTGTCTTCGAGAGATTGAATTCGTAACGGTTTGGCCAGCGAACGCAAGCAACATAACTCGACAATATTCTGTAAAAAACGGTTTAATTTCTATTTTTGTCTTCAGAAATTGAATTAGATCAACTTTACAGTGTTAGCTGCTTGTGGTAAGTCAACCAGGATTCAGTCCATTTTTCAGTCTGTTTTTGTGTAATTTTTTGGAAATTTTTTTTTTTTTTCGTCACTTAATTTGTGTAAATTATTTTGCAATTCAAGGGTATTTTTGACTTTACTAAGTTAAAACTTTGTAAACCACAGTCACTTTTTCTTTTTTTTTTTTTTTTAATTGGAGTAGATAGTTCCTACTATCGCCCAGTCTCACACTCCACCCCCTTCTTTTGAATGAGTTTAGAGGTGATCACCTTGTTTCTTGTTTAGGAAGGGGTTCCCGGTTCATCCCCTTTCTCCGGTCTTGGTGTTAGTTCAGCTGGAAGCTCTTTGCAGTTACGGAGTATGGTGGCAACGTCTTTACATTCTAAGGGTACCGGGTTGGCAGTTTCCTGGTTGCTGCTTCCGACTGGTAGTTAGGAGCCCGAACTCTTGCGTAGCGTCTTGAGAGGCTGCTCTGATCAACAGTTGAATAATACCGGGGTTCTTGTAGTGCCATATCGCGCATGGACGGGCGTCCCTGCATGAACGTTCGGTGGGCAACCCCGAGGCCACATTATGTTGTAGGCTGCGCCAGTCTCCATCCTTCACAAATTGCAAATGATTGACCGACTGATTCTATTCTAAGACCACTCCTTAACTGAATCACTATGGAAAAAAGCAAACATAATAACAAAACTAAACCAGCTCATTTGAAAACGCCCAAACCTGTCTGCATCTCTTTCACTAACATACGCGGCATCCGCACCAACTTCCCCAGCGTAGATTCTTTCCTCCATAATAACTCACCTGATATATTAGCCCTATGTGAAACTAATCTTAACCCTTTTATCCCCTCATCTGAGTTCTACGTTCCTGGCTACCTTCCCCTCTTCAGGAAGGACTCCAATGTTCATATGCATGGGCTTGGTGTCTATGTCAGCAAACACCTTCCCTTAGCTAGGGTGTCATCTTTTGAATCCCCAGATCATTCTTTCATGTGCTTCCGATTCTCACTTCCCAGCTCGATTAGCTATCTCTTCTTTCTCTACCGCTCTCCTTCCTCCCCTGACTGTTCATTACTTGACATCATTTCTGACAATATTGACAAAGCCATTTCTTCCCATCCCTCTGCCCATGTATTCGTGTTTGGTGACTTTAACGCCCACCACACCAAGTGGCTGAAGAACACTGTCACTGATCCTGCTGGTGTCCACACCATGAACTTTTCAATCACCCAATCCCTTACGCAAGTAGTGGACTTCCCCACGCATTTCTCCGACAACCCTAATGGAAGGGACTCACTTCTAGACCTCTGCTTCACTTCCATCCCAGACTCTTGCACTACCAGACAACTCTGCCGACTTGGAAACTCTGACCACACTGTAGTGTCCGTCAATATTTCACTCCACTCCCGCCCGACCCATGAAACCCAGACAAGTAGAATATCCTACTGCTATCAAAGAGCAGACTGGGATTCGTTCCGAGACTTCCTCTGTGACATCCCTTGGAACAACGTCTTTAGTCTTCCCATCGAAGAATGTGCATCCGAGGTCTCCTCCTAGGTTAAGGCTGGCATCGATGCCTTCATCCCTGCTAGGAAATTCCAGCTTAAATCTCATTCGTCTCCATGGTTCTCACCCGCTTGCTCGGCTGCCATTGCCCACCGGAATCATTTCTTCCGACTCTATCGTAACTACGCGTCGGACCAAAACAGGCGCCTTTTCACTTCAGCTCGTAATAAGTGCAAAAGGATACTTAACGAAGCTAAGATGTTGTTTGCTGCCAGAATGAAGCAACGCATAGCATGCTCTAAATTTGGCTCTAAAGACTACTGGCGACTCTGTAAAAGAGTACTTAACAAGAGCAAGTCTACAATACCCCCGCTAATCAACAAATTTGAGGTCCTCACCTCCCCAGCAGATAAGGCTGAATGTTTTGCTCGCAGATTCTCGAACAATTCGAGTCTGGACTCATCTGGAGTTTTTACACCCGACTTCTCACCTTGAACCGAGGCACAACTGAATGATGTCCACATTACACCTTTGCTTGTCTCTAAGATAATCTTAAAACTTGACCCTCACAAAGCGAGCGGTAGTGACGGAATCCCAACCATATTCTTAAAGAAATGTGCCCCTGAACTCTCCTCTGTCCTTTCTAAGCTCTACAACCTCTGCCTATCTGCTTCCTGCTTTCCTGCCTGTTGGAAATCTTCCTCTGTAGTTCCTATATTTAAAAACACTGGAGAACCCTCTGACTCTGCAAATTACCGCCCTATCAGCCTTCTTCCGATCTTTGGCAAAGTGTTCGAAGCCATTATCAACGCCGAGGTGGTTCAGCATCTCACATCACACAGGCTCCTCTCAGACAAGCAATATGGTTTCTGCTTCACCAGGTCTACTGCTGATATGCTAACGACCATCACTGAGTACATATACCAGGCACTCGACAGGAATGGCAAAGCCTGAACCGTTGCATTGGATATATCTAAGGTGTTCGACAGAGTTTGGCATGCTGGCCTTCTATGTAAACTGCGGAGCTATGGTATAACTGGACATTTGTTTGAACTAATCCAGTCATTCCTCTCTAACCACACAATGAAGGTGGTATTAAACGGACATGCCTCTCAGAACTACCATACAAACGCAGGTGTCCCCCAAGGCTCCATCTTAGGTCCTACACTCTTCCTGATATATATTAATGATCTCCCTGATTCCATAAGAGCCCAAATAGGTTTGTACGCCGATGACACCACAGTTTACTCTCGCCTCCAACAAAAATCTGGTGCAGGCGTCAAAGCTAACCTCGCAGCCGAGATTGAAAAAAACCTCCAATCCATATTGGACTGGGGTAAGAAATGGCTAGTAAATTTTAATGCTTCTAAAACGAAGCTACTCTCAATTAACCATCATCGACAATCTCACCTACCTCCCATTAGCATGGACCAGGCTTGCCTCCTAGAGAGTAAAACACTACGCCTCCTTGGTCTCACACTTTCAGCGGACCTCAAATGGAATGACTATATCGAATCCATTGCTAAATCCGCTGCTATGAAAGTCGGTTTTCTGTGCAGGGCCCGGAAATTTTTTCCGTCTAAATCTATCCTGCACATTTACAAATCTACCATCCGCCCGTGCATTGAATACTGCTGCCATATCTGGTCGGGTGCCCCTGCTGTTCTCCTCGGGTTTCTCGATAAGGTTCAGAGGAGGGTCTGTAATGTGATAGATACTGACTTGGCAGACCGCCTGCAGTCTCTCTCCCATCGGCGCGACGTGGCTTCCCTGTGTCTCTTCTATAAATACTTTCACGGCTTCTGCTCCGATGAACTTAGTTCACTGGTGCCCCCTAGGTTCGAATTTGCACGAGATACTAGATTAGCAACTAGATCCCACCCTTTTACAGTGAAACCGATAAAATGCAGCCGTAACTTCTACTCCAACAGTTTCTTTCCTCGCACTTCCCGACTGTGGAATTCTCTTCCAAATGATTGCTTCCCCGACGGCTACAATCTCCAGGAGTTTAAATGTAAGGTCAATAGACACCTCCTAACACACTAACCTGCTCCCATTCTATCAAGCACTCTTCCCATCTGCCTAACCCTCATCCTCGCTATCCTTACTCATCTGTCACCTTCCTCCTGACATTCCCTATGTCTAACCACTCCTTCTCTTTACCTTCCCCTATGTAGCCCCATGCGCAATAGTGGCAGTGGAATGCCTTGCTTGGGGTGAGATGATTAAAAAAAAAAAAAACTTAGTAAAACATTGAAATTAATAATCAGTATCTGCTCGTAATGGATGTGCGTTGTGGCACAGTGGATATCGGCTCAGAACGAGAAGCCGGGGAGCTGAGTTTGAATTCCAGTTGAATCCATTGTATTCACTTATGCGCAAATACCCTTGGGAAAGGTATTAATCCATCTCTTCCTTCCAGTTATGGGTTAAATAGCAGGACAGATTAGGTTCTATAGCCTTGGTCGGCAACCAGTCTACCGCAGAAAGCAATGGCAACCTACTGCAGGATAATCTTCTGCCCAGTCAGTCATGTCTCTTTCGAGACATGATCGCCCAAGCGTGTATCACGTATGGCACTTAACTGACTGATCTGCTCGTAAATGAATTGTCTCCCTTTAGTTTGACTACCCTTGATGACGTCATATTTGAGTAGAGAGGCCTTCTTGTTATTATTAGAGTGAAGGTCACGTTACTGTACTCCAGCCCTAATCATGGTGCAACTGAGAGCCAGAACTGGAGGCCTATTGAAAAATATTTGATTTTCAGAAATTTTGGAAGAAAATTAAGTGAACTATTTTTCGAAATAGTTAGAATAGCATTTTGACCCATATCTGAGGATAATAGGATATGTTGAAAGTTAAATTAAAATAGTGTTTATTTTCGTTGTGGACACTGATAAGTGTTCACAACAAAAACAAGGCAGCATTTAAGATTTCCGGTAAAAGATATAATCTACATAATGTTGAAACAGTAACATTCACACTATTTACAGGTCTCACCAAACCCTTTATATAATCTACACCCCCATGGATTGAATAAAGAGTTCAGTTCAAATTTCCATTAAATATACCAAGTTTATCAAGCAATAATGGAAGAAGGCTGGAAAGCATCAGCCGAAATGTGTATATGACAATCAATCATCTCAGAAAATATAAATAGATAAAGCAAAATCATTCTAAAAAAGTTTCAAAACTTTAAAGCTGGTTCCTTGATCTGGGTACGTAATGTTTGTAAAAGTATTTTAAACGATTTTTGCAAAAATATGAGCATGCTTTCTCTCCATGTTGAGAAAATGAAACTCAGAAATAAGCATAAAAATGTTGCTTAATGATTTATAATGCACGTTTTCCTTTATTGATGGAAAAGGACGAAACAAAAAATAACCATTTGTAAGTGTGGTAAGAAGAAATCTTTAGTATTTTCCAGCCAATTGAATTGGTATATTTTTCATCATTTTCATAAAATGAGTTGATTATCATTGCGTGTAATATATCCAGTTATGTACACAAGAGCCATTTTTATTTCATCAGAAAGATGGTTTTAAATTTTCTAGATTGCCAAATATTTCTGAAACTTCTTCATAATCACAAGATGTACATTTGGTGAGCTGGCTTTACATCAAAAGCATCATAATTTATATTTTGATTTAAAAGTAGAGATGTCTGCTTAACATGCAGCTTTTCAATACACTGTTGGACATTTATAAAATAAGTGCCATCTGACCCTTGACAAGTTTACTAAATTCTTTTTTAATGATCAGTTTTAAATTGCAAAAGTAGCACATATTTATGGCTTGTAGCTAAAAAGTGTTGACATAGACTAACAATTTCATTGCATGTGTGGTGTATGGTAGTAGCAGTGTGTTTGGATAATTACCTTGACTGCCAACCATATTAAGAGCAATTTGACCAAACTCAAGTTGACTGTCATTCAATGATCTGATTTCAGCTTATAGAGGGTCATTGTGTAGTTTATCAATTTGAAGAGTTTTAACATTTAAAATTTTCCACCATATTAAAACCTTCTTTATGAAGATGACATTCTTATCTGCATTTCTTCCAGACTGAGTGAGAAGTGCATCATATGTTTTTTCTGAAAACACACTGAGGCAAGTAGAAACCTGTTGTCTTTCTATGGCTTTGGAGCAATTGAAATTTCATTTAAATCTGAAAGTTTATATAGTCTTTCAGATTCAAAACAATAAGATTTAAGATGTGCTCATTTTGCAACTCATTTTATTCCATCATCATCAAAGATTAGTTCTGTCTCTGTAAGTCACAAATTATGAATATTTTTCAACAGATGAACATGATCAAAAAATAAACGTTTTTTTTTTCAGTTTATTTAGGTTTTTTCAGGGTGTAGGGGATATGTTGTTAGAAAAGCTTGATTTACTCGGTTGCCATCACATATAAAAGCTGGTGCAGTGATGAGGACCTGAACTGTTATCTCAATTTGTTCAAATAAAAAGGCTGATGTTAATTTTGAAATTGGAAACAATATTGTAAGAAATTTTAAACTCCCATTACAACAAGTAATGTTTGAGCAAGTAGAAATACATTATCAACTGACTTAATAAATAGCAGTTTGTCATGATATAGTAACATTTTCTTGATAAATACTTAATCATAGAGAAGTATGCACCCTTTTTGACTGGCATTAAGAGTATTAAATACATATAGCAAAAAAGAATTTTCATTAAGTTTTAGAATTTTTTATTATGTCATCCTTCTTACTGTTGCTAATGATGGTAACTGAAAATCCTAATCTAATTATACATGACCATGATATTGCATAATACTGAAAAGTATGTATTACTATATCTGAGCTGTATTTTGTTCCAACCATTTTAGGGGCCATTGCTGAAAAGTTCTGACTCAAGATATCCTACTTGTGATCAAAACTTATAGAATTCAAATATCAGATAATTTCTTCCAATGTTGATGAAGTACCAACTGTATTTATACAGATTTTGGTCAGGTTGCTAATATAATTTAACTTCATAATAGAAGGTTGCAAAGTGCAAATTTTTATAAATTCTCAGCATAAAGAGAGGGATATCATCAATAACTTTTGACGACTGAACAGTTAAAATATTATCAGCCAAAAACGCCACAACTGAACACAAAATGTCTTTTAGTTATTGATTATATTTTTTCTCTCAAATCTGTATAAATAATCTTATCTAATTCTAAAAAAGCATTTTAATTTTTTTTTATTTCCCTTTGAACAGAATTGAGTGTTAGTATTTTTTTTTAATCGTATCACCCCGAGCAAGGCGGTAATGCCACTGATGTGCAGGGGGCTACATAGGAGTGAAAAGATTGGAAAAGAGAAAGCTGGAAACCACATCCTAAACAGGGAACAAGGGATGAGCCTCTTCACCTGTTCAATAGACGAGGGTGGAGTGTGAACTGGGCGATAGTTTAATCTATCTACTCCAATTGAAAAAAAAAGAGTGAGAAGATAGGAAAAGAGAAAAAAAAATGGAAGCCGCATCCTAAACAGGAAACAAGGGATGAGCCTCTTCACCTGTTCAATAGACATGGGTGGAGTGTGAACTGAGCGATAGTTTAGTCTATCTACTCCAATTTGACACTTTGGTACATCTGTCCATAGAGATGGTTGATTTTTGGGGTGCATTTTTCCATGAACTTCTATGCCATCAAAATTTGAAGGCTAATGCAGTTGACAAATGTCTCTACTGTTTGTAACATTCAGATAGGCATTTGGAATTGATTTTCACCATCACTCTCTCTTTCTCTCATCTTTGTCTTTTGGTAAACAATAAACTGATATTTTATTCATATCACACACAGTTTTGTCTTGCTGGCTTCTGTAGTTTGTTTTGCAAGTAACAACAGCACTTCCAGGGCATTGGTGGAGACTAGGTAATATCTGAAGTAATAGATTAAGCTTCTTAAGCACAATTATTTATTTATTGCTTCAATTTAGGGGTAATTTTTCAAGCTACATTAATTATACTTTTAATCCAAACCTCCTCTCCATACCAATAGATTAAAAACATAAATTTTAGATGGTTACCTGAGAATCCACATTTAAATTGTTTTTTTTTGTTTTGGTATATTGTTATTGTTCAGAAGGGTTTGCAAAATATTACATAATCTTTTAATTAATTATTGGGTTAACTAAGTATCTACATTTTTTCTCAATATAGAATCAGCTATTACCTGTCTCTCGTCCAGAGTGCTGTTTCTCTAAACAACTTACCCCTCAATTTAAAGTAGGAGAATGGGGTTTATGCATGGTTCCTTAGGTGACCTGCAAGGAGAATTCCAAGGGAAGAGAGCTTTGGCTATTTTTGAGACAATATCTCATGATGGAGCAATCCACCACAGTGTACTATAATCTTGGCTTCCTTGTGTCAAAAATTAGTTTTGTGCTCAACTTGAGTAAATAAATACTTTAGAAGAAACAGGAAAAATGACTGAACAGCAAACAGCAGTATGATTAATATTTCATTCATCACACTTTTAGAATATCGAATTCTTTTTTGTGCGTCGTGTCCTTTCATGGACTTCCACTTGGCTCTGTCCTTGTTGCTCTCAATAATTTTCCTCTTGGTATCTCTCCCAAAAACCCCTTTCAAGTATGTCTCACACTGCTTTCTCCTGTCTCTCTTTCCTTCTATCTGTCTTGTGAGTATTAAATTCTCCAAGCCCTCCTTCCTCATTACATGTCCCAAGAACCTCATCTATCTCTTCCTGATGTTAAGTATGAGTTTTTTTCTTGTTTGCATCCTCTCCAATGCCTTATCATTGCTCACGTGCTCAGTCCATGGTGTCTTTAGCATCCTTCTGTAATACCATATTTCTGCTGCCTCAATCTTCTTCATCCTTGATGAGATCATCCAACATTCATTTCCATGCATGAAAGATATCACATAGCAATCCATCACTCTTTTCTTTGTTTCCAATGAAATTTTCCTGTCTCTCAGTACTCTGACTAACTTTTGTATTGCATCCTTGGCCATGCTAATGCATCTTTGGATCTCAATGTCGCCTTTTCCATCCTCTGTCAGAATACTTCCCAGGTATTTAAATTTCTTTATTTGTTTTATTTTAGTTTCTCCGACCTGTAATTGGCATTTTGGGGTCTTCTTTATGCTGATGACCATACATTTGGTTTTCTTGAAGTTTATGGTCAGTCCTTTCTTCTCACTTTCTTTTGTTACCTTCTTTAGGAGGTCCTGCATTTTCCTTTCCATGTCTGCTATCAGCAACATGCCATCTGCGTATCTTAATTGTTGAGACTGTGGTCACAAATGACGAATCCTGGCAAGTATTTTATTTCTCTCAGAATTGTTTCACTGTATTAGTTGAATAGATTCAGTGGGAAAACACATCCTTATCTTTCTATTTTTGTATACCTTTTGAATTCATTTCTTATCTTTACGCAAGTGGTTTGCTGCCAATATAGATTCTTGATTATTATTTGTGGCATGCTTTGTCAAACGCCTTTGCGTAGCCTATAAAGCACAGATAGATAGAGGTTATAGTTTATTTATGGCATTAAATTTATGTGAAAACAAAATTATTTAATGGTTTTAATTTTGTAATAACAAAATAACATTTGGTTTGATTTTTATGCTTTAATGGAAAATTTAAAACATTAAACTTAATGTTAATATTTGTTTATTTTACCTTAAAAAAGACACAATTAATAAAAAAATAATTTTCTGAACAATGCATTTTTGTTTTTTATGAATAACAACAATATTAGAGGAAAATATTAACATAATTTTAAAATTTTTAATAAATTTTGAAGTAAAAAAATGTCTTTGACAAGACTAGACATTAACTTTATGTAATATGAGTGTACACCTGCTGTCAAAAATTATGGCAAAATATTTGAGAGAACTATATATATATATATATATACAATAAATACACACTGTTTTTTATTATAGAGAGGATATATATATATATATATTTTATAATAAAGAGGATATATATATATATATATATATATATATATATATATATATATACAGACATTGAGATTTGAAAAAGAAATCACTTGACTGGCAGTCAAGAGCGAGGGAAAGTTTAAAGTTTAATGAACAATGAACATATTATCAAACTTCTATCTTAGAAAACAAATCTTACGAATAATATTCAGCAGAGACCTGTACCAAAAAATCAGCAATAAGATGGAATGAATAGAGTGCGTCAGGGCTGATTATGGTAACCAACTCAACAGAACTTTTAGAAAAAGTGAAGTGACACTGGAAGGGCAATGACAAAAGCAATCTGTAAGGTAAAAAAGTTGCCTTAGTCTGACAACTTTCATTTGAGTGGTTTTACAGTTCAAAATAAATATCTTGGGTTGCTGAAGGACTGTTGTTAATTGAGATGTGTCCACCACTCATAGTCTTGATTTTTCGGTGTGTGGGGTTAACAAATACAAATTGTGTGTTGTTAGTCATTGCTGCACCGGGTGGATAGGATTAGTCTGTTGCATGTTTGCTGTAGTTGAATGGAGTAGACTGTGTGAACTGTTGAAGTGCGTTTGACTGGCATGTAGACTACATTAGTAGTCAGCAGTTTATCCAGTAAGGTTGCTACATTGGAGGTTGCTGTTGTGTTGATTTGGACTGGATGCTAGAAGTCGTTGCATTGAGTTGTTGCATATCTCATGAAAAGGGCAGTTGTAGAGATTAGAAGAAAAAACCTGTTGATTGTCCTGAACAAAAATTGCTTTTTGTCCTTGGCAGTAGAATTGGTAGAAGGTATCAGCAAGGTGGAAGCACTGGATGGGGGCTTCGGTCAGCATCAGGTCTCTGGAACATCATAGCAGCCTTCCTTCACCCAGGCAGGCCGGCTACATACTTGTTTACTTTTAGACTGCTTCTTTTATGTGCTCCTGTGTACGTCACAGTCATTGAGCCTCATTTTCATTTTGCTGAATCATGGTTATGTGATATAAAAACCAGAGTTATTGAGGTGAGTAGACTGGGGCTATGATAATAGTAATAAAATAATACTAATAATGAAACATGTATTCATCCAGAATGTTGGGATAAAAACCAACAACAATAAAATGAAATAAAACGAATAATAAAATAATAATAATAATAAAAATAATAATGAACAGTGTATTGATTCAGAGTATTGAGAAAAAGCAGCAATAATGAGATAAAGTAACACTAGTAATAAAATAATAGTAATAATAACAAAAGTATTGACCCAGAACATTGGCATGAATAGTAACAATAATAAAATAAAATGAGACTAGTAATAAAATAATAACTAGAAAGAGCAGTCAAAGACTGCAAACCTCCTCCAAGGCAATACCAACATCATCTCAGCAATTGAGAAGAGATGATTATTGAAATGAGAAAAAATAACTGCATTGATTTCTCTCAATCGGGAATATACAAAAAATGAATTCAACTACTCTCAAAATTAGATGCAAACTTAAAATGAAACAAGGGAGTTAATTCAATATTTGTTATTTGAAAGGCAAATATTAAATTTTATTAATAAAACCAAAAAATAACCCGGAAACTTTATCCCATACTGGATTGAACTCAAACTCTAATCAGTTTATGCCAGTTATGATGCCAATCATCCTTGAAAGTTTCACTTGAATACATCCAACAAGTCTTGAGATATTTTGACCACTGACAGATGAACAGACAAACAAATGTGACTGAATACAATACCTCCACCTTAAGAATTAATAATTATTAATAATAATAATTATAATTAATAATAATAATGATAATTATTATTAATAATAATAGTAAGGATGATGATAAAGAGTGTATTGCCCTAGAGAAATGGTTCCTAAACATTTTTTCTCTGGGCTGCATTTTAAAATGAAAATTTGTTCACACTTTACCAAATTTTATACAATAAAAAGTACATTTAAAAATAGTAATTTAGTTAATTCAACAGAGTTAATGCCATGTGAGAGGCAGACACAAATCAGCATTCAACGGGTCAGCATATAGAAACGGATGAAATTGTTTTGCAGGTTTTTCTTCCACATGTACATGGTAATTGCAGCCAAATATTTAAAATACATCTGAAAATGTAAATAGGATCAAATAAAGAACAAGTAAAAAAACCTTTACAAATTTGAGTTTTATTATTTATTTCAGCTTCACACAAATTTTGGGAATAGAGCAGCACAGATTTTTTGATAATTTTAATTCTAAATTGTTTCTATTGGTTGAATTGAATGTCTATTGGAAATCAAGCTCTCACCAAATCTCAAGTGAAAATCATATATCCAATCTATTGTTAAAGATACTGAAAAAATGGTTGTTTCATTGTACCAGTCCAGTAAGTATCTGACTCTCCCTGTTAGATTCTATTTTTATAAGAGCCAGGTCAGATCAAAAATGGTTGGTTCGTTGTACCAGTCCAGTAAGTATCTGACTCTCCCTGTTATATTCTATCTTTTGCAAGTGAGAAATCAGATAAAAGATGGAATATTGCTGCCATATCTGGGCTAGAGCTGCCCAGTTTTTACTTGCCTGTCATGATAAAGTTCACAAGTGTCTATGAGGCCTTGTAGATGATGAATTATTTTCTTTCTACAATTCCTTTCTCAGACATGAAATAAACAGTTAGCCTCACGCTGCTCTCTTACTCTTTCTATGGCATGTATTCTGACAAGCTTATATTCCTTACTTCCATCACTTCTGACCTTTACAACTGGGTCCCACCAGGACACATATGCAAATGTGAATCATCTTCATCCCATTCATATTCTAATAGTAAGAAGTAATTTTCATTTGGACAGTTTCTTCAAAACAAGAAACTTTGATTGGGTGAATATTTGTATTTAAGGAATACATAAAATTCTTATCTCTCTTTAGTGGAGATAAGTCATGTGGGTCACAGAACACTGCTTACTGTACGTCACTCTATAAAGGGACTAAAGCAACAGTTAAATTCACTTTTGTTTGCAGCAGCCATACCAGAATATAGCTTTCTTTAGCCTGGGAGACCCATGGCTCAAGTAAAAGCTGAATCTGCCTCTCCAGCAGCTTTCAAGTCCATGGTGTGTTTTAGGTTTGGGAATATATCTTTCCAGGATATAGAATGAAACTCCAGCTTGCAGTCTTCAGTTTGAGAAAACATAAGACTCACTGTTTCCTGTTTGTGGAATTAATCTGTGCCTGGGACATAGATGAATCCTGCCTGTTTGAATATGTAGTCCTAAAAATGGGTTCTCCAAACACAGGAGTATCTTCATATTATATGTATACCCATTCCTTTTTGTCTCTCTTTACACTCTGCTTTGCTGTGATATGTAATATATTTTTTCTGCATGGAACATGTGTATATATGTTTATATAATTTGTGTATATATGTATATACTAGCAATATAGCCCAGCGTTGCTCTGGGTGTAATGAAAGCTTTAAAACTAATCCATGGTCCTGGAGTTCAGACTCTTTTGATGAATAATGAATTTTAATAAAAATTGTTTTCATTTTTTTCTTTGATAATTAAAGTTTCAAACATTTTTTTAAATTTCTTCCAGTTACTCAGTGTCTTCGGTTATTAATTCATTAAAAAAAGACTTTATTTACAAATCAAAAATTCATAAGCTTAATACAAATTTAGAATTAAGAATTTTAAAATAATTTCTATTTTTTTTTCATTAAGTTAAACTGCCCATTTTATTTGCTACGGAAACTTATAAGAGACTTGTCATTAAAGGGTCACATGTTTTAAAAGTTGTTCCCCTCACGAAATGTGAAACTGGGTTATGTCAACTTTTGGTCACCATACGTCCAGATTGATTGATAGGTGCTGAGGTCAATGAGTCAGACCTTTATGAATAAGAAATACTTTTAATCTAAGTTTCATGCCATAAACAAGTAATGTTTTAAATCAGATTAATTTAACTTTAAATTTGATAATTTTCTAAAAATAACGAGTGAGAGATGTATATTTTATTTTTGCAAGATTTTTAAAACTGAGAAGTAACTTTTGTTAACAAATGTGTTGATCACTCAAAAATGGCCAAAAAATTAAACATTTTTGAAAAAATCTCAAAAATTTAGATTCCAACAAGCATAACTTCTGTTTGAAATACACCCGAGTATTTTGCACAGTGGAAATAGTAAATTTAATCATTTATCTTTCAATTAGGCTAAAATTAAAGTTTCAAGAAAAAGTTTTTATTTTTTAAAATTCAATTTAAAACTTACGTATCAAAAATGGAGTGAAGGTACCTACTTTTGGGTTATGTAACTTTTGAAAACCAGTCAACGATTTATTTAGTTTACCTCTCATATATACCTACACAGATGATGTTTTAGTCATCAGCAAAATCCAGGAAGAACAAAAATGTTTTTTTTTTTAATCATTTCACCCCAAGCAAGGCATTCCACTGCCACTATTGCACAGGGGGTTACATAGGGGAATGTGATGAGAAAGAGTGGTTAGATATAGGAAATGTCAGAAGGAGGGTGATAGACGGGTAAGGATATTGAAGATGAGGGTTGGGTAGATGGGAAGAGTGTTTGAGAGAATGGATGTGAGTTAGTGTGTTAGGAGGTGTCTATTGACCTTACATTTAAACTCCTGGAGATTGTAGCTGTCGGGGAAGCAAGTATATGGAAGGGAATTCCACAGGCAGGAAGTGTGAGAAAAGAAGCTGTTAGAGTAGAAATTGCAGATGCATTTTATTGGTTTCACTGTAAAAGGGTGGGAACTAGTTGCTAATCTAGTATCTTGTGCAAATTCATATCTAGAGGGCACCAGTGATCTAAGTTCATTGGAGCAGAAGCCGTGAAAGTATTTATAGAAGAGGCACCGGGAAGCCGCGTCATGTCGGTGAGAGAGTGACTGCAGCCAGTCTGCCAAGTCAGTATTAATCACATTACAGATTCTCCGTTGTATTTTGTCAAGAACCCTGAGGAGAATAGCAGGGGCACCCGACCAGATGTGGCAGCAGTATTCAATACATGGGCGGATGGTAGATTTATATATGTGCAGGATAGATTCAGACGGGTAAAACTTCCGAACCCTGCACAGAGAACTGACTTTCATAGCAGAGGATTTAGCAATGGATTCGATATAGTCATTCCACTTGGGGTCTACTGAGAGTGTGAGGCCAAGGAGGCATAGTGTTTTACTCTCTGGGAGGCAAGCCTGTTCCATGCTAATGGGCAGTAGGTGCGATTGTCTATGATGGTTAATTGATAGCAGCTTTGTTTTGGAAGCATTAAAATTTATGGGCCATTTCTTACCCCAGTCCACTATGGATTGGAGGTCCTTCTCAAGCTCGGCAGTGAGGTTCGCTTTGTCGCCCACACCAGATTTTTGATCCAGGTGAGAGTAAACTGTGGTGTCATCAGCGTACATCCCTACTTGGGATCTTATGGCATCGGGGAGATCATTAATGTAGATCAGAAAAAGTATAGGACCTAGGATAGAGCCTTGAGGGACACCCGCGTTTGTATGGTAGTTATGGGAGGCATATCCGTTTAATACCACCTTCAATGTGCGGTTAGAGAGGAAAGACTGGATTAGGTCAAACAAATGTCTAGTTATACCATAACTCTGCAGTTTGCATAGAAGGCCAGCATGCCAGACTCTGTTGAACGCTTTAGAGATATCCAAGGCAACGGTTCGGGCTTCGCCATTCTTGTCAAGAGCCTGGTATATATACTCAGTGATGGTCATTAGCATATCAGCAGTAGACCTGGTGAAGTGAAAACCATACTGTTTGTCCGAGAGAAGCCTGTGGGCTGTGAGATGCTGAACCACCTTGGCGTTGATAATGGCTTCGAACACTTTGCCAAAGATCAGAAGAAGGCTGATAGGGCGGTAATTTGCAGGGTCCGAGGGTTCTCCAGTGTTCTTAAATAGAGGAACTACAGAGAAAGACTTCCAATAGGCAGGAAAGCAAGAAGCAGATAAGCAGAAGTTGTAGAGCTTAGAAAGGACAGAGGAGAGTTCAGGAGCACATTTCTTCAAGACTATGATTGGGATTCCGTCCCCTCCGTTAACTTTGTGAGGATCAAATTTTGAGAGTATGTTAGAAACCAGTGAGGGTGTAATGTGAATGTCATTCAGTTGAGCCTCAGTTCTAGGTGGAAAGTTGGGTGTAGAAACTCCAGACGGATCCATTCTCGAATTGGTCTAGAATCTGTGAGCAAAGCATTCAGCCTTGTCTGCTGAGAAGGTGAGGACCTCAAGTTCATTGATTAGCGGGGGTATTGAGGACTTACTCTTGTTAAGCACGCTTTTACAGAGTTGCCAGTAGTCTTTGGCGCTGAACTTACAGGATGCTATGCATTACTTCATTCTGGCAGCAAACAAAATCTTAGCTTTGTTAAGTATCTTTTTACACTTATTACGAGCTGAGGCGAAAAGGCGCCTGTTTCGGTCTGACACATCACTACGATAGAGCCGGAAGAAATGATTCCAGTGGGCAATGGAATGAGATTTAAGCTGAAATTTCCTGGCAGGGATGAAAGCATCGATGCCAGCATTAACCCAGGAGGAGACCTCAGAAGCACAGTCTTCGAAGGGAAGACTAAAAACGTTGTTCCAAGGGACGTCACAGAGGAAGTCACGGAACGAATCCCAGTCTGCTCTTTGGTAGCAGTAGAATATTCTGCTGGTCTGGGTTTCATGGGTAGGGTGGGAGTGGAATGAGATGTTGACGGAAACTACGGCGTGGTTAGAGTTTCTGAGAGGGCAGAGCTGTCTGGTAGTGCAAGAGTCTGGGATGGAAGTGAAGCAGAGGTCTAGTAGTGAGTCCCTTTCATTAGGGTTATTGGAGAAATGCATGAGGAAGTCCACCACTTGCGCAAGGGATTGGGTAATTGAAAAATTCATGGTGTGGACACCAGCAGGGTCAGTGACAGAGTTCTTCAGCCACTTGGTGTGGTGGGCGTTAAAGTCACCAAACACAAATATATGGGCAGAGGGATGGGAAGAAATGGCTTTGTCGATATTGTCAGAGATGCTATCAAGTACCAAACAGTCAGAGGTGGATGGGGAGAGGTAGAGAAAGAAGAGATAGCTAACCAAGCTTAGAAGTGAGAGACAGAAGCACATGAAAGAATGATCCAGGGATTCAAGAGATGTCACCCTAGCTAGGGGGAGGTGTTCGCTGACATAAACACCAAACTCATGCATATGGACATTGGAGGCCTCCCTGAAGAGGGGAAGGTAACCAGGAACATAAAACTCAGAAGAGGGGATAGAAGGGTCAAGGTTAGTTTCACATAGGGCTAAAATATCAGGTGAGTTAGTTTGAAGGAATGATTCTACGCTGTATTGGAACAAGATTTTCAAAGACTTTCACATTTTGTACTCAAAAACAATGTCTGAAAATGTCTTTTTGGAGAAACAAAACTGAATTTTTTTCAGACATAAAATTGACCAAGAAGATATTTCACTTATACTAGAAAAATGGATATAATTACCAACTTTCCTCAACAACATCACTTAGAAAATTGCAAAGATTTATAGGCCTTATCAAATGTTACAGAGTATTTATACCCAATTGTTCAGCAGTACTATTACCCTTGACGAATATACTCATAAACAAGAACAAAAAGATTACATTACAGGAAGATCATCTAGAATCATTCAACAAAACCAAAACATCTTTAGCTAAATCCACTAAGCTGAATTACATCAAGGATAGTGAGGAAATTAAACTCACCATCACAACAGACGCTTCATTGATAGCATTAGGGGCGGTTATACACCAAATCTTGGACAAACAAATGACACCCATATCTTTTTTCTCTACTAAACTAAATAATTCTGGATACCCTCTAACTGCTACCAATGAGAAAAACATTGATTATTATTATCCTGTTACCATAGTATAGCACAGCTAATTTTTTATTTTCACTTTTTTAATTCATGTACATTTTAAATTAGTCACCATTTTGACCATGTTGTGTTTTAATCTTAACAATTACCAGAATCAGCATGATAAACCACAATTTGCATTCAATAATTTCAACTTTTCTTATTAATAACTGAATTGTTTCTATTTAGGTAAATTGATATCCGACTGTTCAAAAAAATCTTAAAAGAAAATTATTAGTAACTTTTCTTGAAAATGGAAAAAATTTGGCAAGTACCTGCAGAATAAAGGTTTGGCCCCAAGGACATCCATGATGCCATATGTGCTACATTAGAAGATGATTCTCCAGCTTTATCAACAGTGCTAAAGTGGGAAGCTGAATTTACGAAGGGAAAAGAGGGTCTTGAAGATGATTCAAGGGTTTGATGTTCTGCAACTGCTACGAATGAGGAAAACGTTGATCATATTCGCTACATGGTGATTGTCAAAAACTATAATTAATTAGAAGTATTTAGTAGTTTAGTTTTCAAGGTCAGGATTACTTTATCTTTCAGTAGTATCAACTTCTATTCATGTAGTGGAGATTTGTATATAAATACAACATTCTTCTCCACTGGGGGTTTTTTTTTGTGTTGTAGGGTTGACAATGTAAATTTGGAATATTTTATTTCAGCAAAAGAAAAGAAATGTAGTTTAAAAAAATGAAAAAATAAAACTTATCCAAATTATTATTATATTTTAATTTTTTTTTTTTAGTCTTTGATACCTAGTTGTTTAGGTTCGTTTGGCGAATTGTTTGGAGTACTTTAGAGGATGTCTTTGCAGGTGAATGAGAATGGTGAATTCTGGAAGGAAGATGCCTGTAAAAACTTTCCATCTCTGAGAAGTGTGCACTCATCCAAGGAGAATACCTGCTGTTTACATCAAGGAGAGTGCTCCTTCTCTTGTGAATGTTAGATTGTTTTCAAGTTCCTCTTACAGGTGACAGGTGCGTTCTCTAATGTTCAGATGTTGATTTGTAAGGCATTATATCACATTTGGGGTTCATTCAGGATGATCTGAGAGGCAAGCTTGGTCTAACAAACAGGAGGCTTGCTCCATAAGGCCTTGGGCATCTGGTTTGAAATGTCTCACTGATGATGAGGCATCACTCATCTGGCTGGAGATTTGAAGGGCCCTCTAGGTCAACAAGAAACTTTGTTTGGCAGATTTGGAAAAATCTCAAATCTGCATTCGCTGCAGTAAGTCGGTGGAGACTCTTGGTTATGCCTTCTTCTACTACAGGGTTGTAAGCTCATTGTGCAAGTTTGCTGAGGGCATTATGGCTTGCATGCTGTGTAGAAAGTTCTTTATCTTCAAGGTTAGTTCAGTTTGTAGTAATGTTGTACTGTCTTTGACTAAAGCTGAGAACTATGTTCTTTTGCTTAATAAAGTGTTTTGTGAGTTGTGATTTGAACAATGCTGCAGAAGAACTCTAAGGGAACAAGACATTTATCTCTTCCCAACTGATCTTGTTATTTAGAAATTTGCTTAAAATCAAGATTATTATGGAAAGGAAATGACTTCCACCATCAGAATTTGGCACAAAGTGGGCGAGTCTTGCACATCAGTGCTGAGTAAAAGAAGTTGACTTAGAGTGGCATTTTGATCCCTCTTAGAGATTAAAGATATTGGAATTTTCAGAAGGGATTATTAGCAACCCCACCCAAAATCGAGTAGTTTAGGCGTGTTTATTTTTTTAGTTTTATCTGCCAAAGTTAACTTACCTAGGGGACAAATACTCATCGACCTTTTTTATTCCTCTCTTTCTTTAGCTTAATTCCCTCTTCCCTCCGTGTTAAGCATTCAGAGATGATAGCTCTCCGATGGATGCAGGATGCCTTTCAACTTTTCATGTGTTTTTCATTTATGTTGCTGAGTTTGAATGGGTCTGTGACTGACTGAGTGTTTGGTCAAATGATTGTTAGAATATTTTTAAAAATGTCCCCTATTAATTTTGTCCCGGTAAATAATGTTTCTGCCACATTTTAAGGATAGTGTATTAAGGATAATTACTAACATTGCTTTTTTTTATATGTAAATATTCATTTGGGGTTATAAATTTTTTAAGTTGTTATTTTATTCCCCACCCTCCACAGAAAAATTGTAGATTTGATAACTAGTTAGAACTTTATATAGACTCTGAGGTATTATAGTGTATGTAGTAAGAATGGTAAGTAGGAATGTGTTGTTTTGTTGTAAGGATTATTGTGGTCTGCTAAGTTTAAGTTTAAAACAGATGAAGACCAGCCTTCCCCATCCCATTTTTGGACATGTGCCACATTTGTACATATCTGAAAAGTAAATATTGAAGGAGTACATTTTAATGAGCCAGCTGTGAGGTTCAAGGACAATGATGTGGAAGTGAGGAATGTGAAACAGATTACTACAGTAGATACTTCCACTCATTTTCTATAACTAACTTTTAAATTGAATTTTTAAAAATTAAAAGTTTTCTTGAAACTTTTATTTTAGTTTTAATAGAAAGCTAAATGTTTAAATTTACTATTTCCAGTAAGCAAAATACTCTGGTGTATTTAAAACAGAAATTATATTGATTGGAATTTAAAATTTTTAAATTTTTTGGCCACTTTTGAGCTACTGACACATTTCTAAACAAAAGTTAATTCTTGGTTTCAAAAAATCTTGCAAAAATAAAATATACATCTGTAACCCATTATTTTTAGAAAACTAGCAAATTTAATGTTAAATTAATCTGATTTACACAAGTATTACTAATCTATAGCATGAAATTTAGAATAAAACTATTTCTTGAACACAAAGTTGACCTTACTGACCTTTTTCCCCATATTTGAAATGTATTGGCAGCTTGACAGATGTAAGATAAGATAAGTGTATGGCAATCACAAACCATATAATTGTACAATTTTTTCCTGTAAGGGGAAAAATTCCTGAAACACATGAATTTTTAATGTATACATAGAAATTACCATACAAAAAAAAACTTCAAATACACAAAAAAAAATTAAAAGTTATTTTAAAAACTATGAAGGCACAATTTGTATTAAACTTTTCAATTAGTAAATATAATCTTCACTTAATAAGTAAATCAATTAACAACAACAAATCTTTGAAGTATTTTGAAAATATTTTTGAAACTTTATAAATTATTATAAAAAAAATGAAAACAATTCTTTTAAAATTTCATTATTAATCAAAAAAACATTTTTCATTAGACTATATTGTCCTAAATATATATTTATTACAGCAATTAAAAGCTTATTAAATCAAATAATGTCAGTTTGATTGCATTTTTTTTTACGATTGGGAGCAGATTTTTTAAAATAAAGTCAAAATGTTTAAAAAAAATAATAGATGATTTAAATTCCCCAATGGCTCCTGCATTTAACTAATAAAACCAATTTTTGCAACAAAATTTGATTTCTTAAAATTTCATGAATTTATGTGAAGGAGGGGGTAATAGATCTAAAAAAGAAATAGTTTTACTAAGATTTTTTAATATAATAATTTAAAAAATAATTTCGTTCATTCATTTGTGAATTAGTCCTGAAAGTTTCATTAAAATTCGATAATTAATTGAATTTTGCAAGAGTTTCTAAACTAATGTGTTTGTCACCGGAAAAAACTGAGTTATGTAATATTAGGTTTTCATTGTAAACTCTCATAACAATTTGGTTACCTGCTAATTAAAATTAAAACAAATGTTTTAACAAAATTTCGAACATGTTAGAAGGGATTAAAAAATTTAAAAAAATGATTAAAAAATACTTTGATCTCTCCTCTTAATAATAAACATTTTGATGAAAAATGTTTTTATTATGTTTGGGGCCTTTATTCTTTATACTATGCTGTTTTTTTTTTGTTTTTTTTTGGAAGCAATTTAGTGGTGGTACCTATACTACAGATATTTTACTATAAGTGGTTTTGGCAGACTCTCCAGAGTATAAATGTTGTGCCACAAATCATTCATATGTTGTGAATGAGTCAGTAGCAAAGGTTATATACAAGGCTTCCTTTATGTATACATACACCACTCATTAGGCATATCGGGACTATAGACTCGACCCTTTTCATCATGTGCAACCGACATACCAATTCTGCCTTCTCTATTCATTTGACAATAGATTGTTAAGGATCAAAGCCGTCAATATTAGTATTAGTTTTGGATCAAATCGGTCAATCATGACTATTATTATTATTCTTGTTGTTGTTATTATTATTCCTCCTAGATTTATCTCATTTTATCATTGTTGATTTTTATTCCAAAACTCTGGATTTAGAGTATCTTTATGAGTTATTTTTATTCCTAGTTTTACTCTTATTATTGTTGCTTTTTATCAAATTGTTTCAGGTCAATAATCGTCAACTACAATTTTAGAACAAAAAGAAAATAAATAAGTAGCTTCCAGTAAAACATAACAGGTTTCCTTGACCAATCTGTCACGAGTTGCTGTGGTCACCTGAAAGTTACTCCTACTTTCCTGGATCAGTACTTGTAAATTATGACTCACAGTTGCAAGCACCCTTAAAATATATTTTAATGGCAATATTAGTGGTTTTCTTACAAGGAAACATTTGGCATTCATTGACCAAGCAGCTAGTATTGTTTTTGTTTGAAATTTATCAAACATTTTGCTTAAAACGCTTTTTAGGAAAACAGGTTTCTTAAAGTCTAGTAGCTTTTATTGCTCCTTCCATTAATGATGGGGTTTTTCAAACTTTTTATTTTGAAGTGTTAACATCTTGATTATATTATTAGTTTCTCTTTGAGTTAGATATGCTATCCATTTTAGTTGTTGCTGTTGCTGGTAGTCCTCAATACTTTGATTTCTGTAATTTGGTACAGCTCTTTGTGATTCTGTAGCATCAGTTCACAATGTTCAAAGAAAGATGATGTTTGCTGAGATGCTCAGGTTTTACTCACTGAAAGGCTTTTTTCCCAATTGATCTTAGGAAGTGATTCTATTCATCTGGTAGTTTAGATATTTATGAACAGTTTTGGTGTTATACATGGTATCCATATGAAAATCTCAGTCTGACAAGGCTATTTAAGAACATGACTCCAGTTTTCAGGTTCAGGTTTTGGCTTCATAACAGTTTGTACAAACTATTCTCTGATCAATTTTCTTTTCTCCTGTGCTTAATTTGTTACAGCTGATCCATATAGTTTCTGTTTTGGAAAGGTTTATCTCAAGTCCAATTTCTTAGAACACCTGACAGATGCTGCTGATTTTCAGCTTAAGATCATTCTTAACCCAACTATGAACACCTATGTCATCAATATAGCCATCCTCTCATTAGTTGTTACTGGCACAGATGTAATTTTAAGAACCCAGTTCTTGCCATTATAGCAGTGTTAGTGATTTTATCTTATCATGCGAATGGAGATAATGTTCATGTATTCAGAAAGATTGTAATTATAGAGGGTATGCTACTAAAAGTAATGACCTATTTAGCTGTTTCCCTACAAGGAAACATTTGGTATTCATTGACCAAACTGTTAGTGAATATGGGGGCTTAGTGGTTAAAATAAACGCTTTATTTACCCAAGCGAAGCAGCTTAATGAATGATGATACTGATGAGGAGACATATGGGTAATTTTTACAGTAAAGATAAGCAATTTATTCACAAATTTACATGCTTTAAGTTTTGTCAGTAGTTCATTTCAAGAAAATAAACCAAAATCGTTAAAGTTCATAGTTTTAATGTATTGTCATAAAGAGGAAATGTTCATACAACACGTTAAATGATCTAACACAGCCCTGACCACACAATTGTCTGTTGAATGCATAGTGGCAAATAATAATTAATAAAGAAAGACAAATCTGCAGAAAGTCATGATTGCCCCCCTCCTGAAAGGAAATAATATTTAGAAAAACAATATCTCTGATTAAAAAATAAGAAACATGAGTGATTTTAATATATCCTACCCGAAACTCTGGAGGAATTTGTGCAGAATTTGCAAAACTGCATACAGTACAGACTTTTGCTGCTACTCTTTGTGAGCCAAAGTTCAAATAGAAGGCAAGGGACTTGTTCAAATGAGATAATAAGAAGGAGTAATATCCCTCCACCCAGTCGGTCTGCCATGGCCAAATTCTTCAAACGTTTCTTGTTTACATCATCTGCAAGCATCAACTGTGTATATAATATTGCTGCTATATCTGGTTTTGTGATTCTGTCATATATCTCAAGATTATTGACAAAATCCAAAGACGATTCCCTAACATTACTGGTCCTGAATAGGCATCTTGGATTTAGTCACTTTCTTACCACTTTAACAGGGATTCCCTGTCATATTTCTATAAATATTTTCATGGCAATGGTTCAAATGAGATTTCTTCCTTTGCACCTTGTCTTCATGAATTCCAGTGTAGTACTATAGTGTCTCATAATTTTACTGTTGAAATAGCTAGGTATGTTCTTTTCGAATAGTTTCTTTTCTCGCATGTCTAATTTGTGGCACACTTCTTTTACAGCTTCTTATTTTCCAGTCAACTTTGATCTTCAAAGATTTAAGTGCAATGCCAATTGTTATCTTTTCTTTTCTTAATTCCAGTTCTTTTATTGTTCTCTCCTCTCAATAATGTTTTTTTTTCTCATACTCTTTCACACTCAATAACCTTCTTTATGACTTTATTGCATTGCTAGGGGTGAAATGATTGAAAAAAAAATATTGAGTAAAAACTGAAGAATAAAAATATCTTAAAACTCAAGCAAAAATCAAAGAAACAAAAGCAAAATAAGAATTTTTAAGAATTTTTTTTAATTTATTCACACATTTGTTTAGAATCATATTTCTTTCTGCTTTATAAAATTAGATAATTATAAGTCTTTGTGCTGGGAATTCATACATTTTTCTCATTAATGATTTTAAAAATAGAATTCTTTTATACATTCAACAACAGAACCAATAGCATAGATTATACAGTTTGCAAGTTATATTAGTATGTAATAATAATAACCAATGTGTTAATGACTTTGGTCATCACTGCCAGTGATCATGTGATAGCAATGTTTATCATTGCTATCACATGATCACTGATAATAAAAAATTGAAATATACTGAGCATTTATATATTGTTAAATTTCTTTTGATATTTTTTTAATGATTAAAAAAACAAAACATTCTTTTTATATGCAACAATAAACTTGATTATATAGGTAAAAGCTATAGATACAGAAACGCTTAAATATGGTTATCATTTTTGTAGAGGTAAAAGTTAGAGGCAAACTTAGACCTTTCTGCTAGCAAAAAAAAAAAAAAATATAAATAAAATGAGTGTCAAAAGCATGCCTTTCCATGATTATTTTAACTACCTTCACTTTAACTAGATGTGAAGTCATCACACGTGTGTTTAATAGCTTAAAAAAGCAATTATTAATAGAACTGAGATAACTCTAATTACGAAAGGAAGCAACTCAGTCATGTGACTTTTTAAATCAGTCCCATACACAAATTTTGAATTTTAACCTTCATTCCACCACATTACTACTAGTTAAAATTGTACTACTTTGGTCATCACTTTCAGTGATTATATTATAGTAATAATAAAAACAGACAATAAAAAATAGAAATGTATTTAGTTTTTAAATCTTGTTAGCTTTCTTTAGATATTTTTACATTTAATTGTTCAAAAATCTGAATTCTTTTTTACATAAAATAATAGAGTTAAATGTATAGATAACAATCCAAAATTACACTTACAGAAAATACAGAATCAGGTCAATCTGATAAGAGACTCAAAGTTGGTTGTGTGTGGTGCTGTAATCACCCAGAGTTACATCCTCTTCTACAATGAGTTGTTGAAAGAAGACATTCTACTTACAGAAGGTGGTACTGACAATTTGCCTATGAAGGACATTGGGTAGGTATTAGCCAATAGTCAGCATGGGTCAGGAACTGGGAGAGCTATATAACACCAGTTTTCTCTAAGTCAGAAAGGAGCACTCTCAATATGTGGACATGTGGAAAACCAGAAAAGATGAACACAAAAACATAGAAATTTAATTTCAGCAATGACAGAATTCCTAACAGAATTGATTGCAGGAATCTTCAAGATGTGAAAGGTGCGAATCAATATTGGTAGAAGTGCTTTTTTCATTTCCTGCAGGTGTTGTATTGTGAGTGGATTTTGCTCCATCTGCCATGTCTTTTATTTCAGTATGTTTTAAAGTATCAGAAATTGAGGAGGAAGACATAGCAACTGTAGATGTGGTAGAAGTGCTTTCAGGAACTGTATCAGGAGAACTGGTAGAACTATTTGCAGTGGAATTTTCAGTATTATCATTTGGGGAATTGATAACTGGAGAGGCACTATCAGAACTTGAAGAAACCTGTTCCTCATTAGATTTTGTTGAAAAATCAGAAGATTGATTGGAAGAACATTCTTTGTTATCTGTACTGGTGGAGGAGGAGTTACTAGCATCTCTCTTACATAACAATTCGTTTTTATATTCAATAAGTTTCAATTTGTCTCCCGCATCTAAAGCATCGGTCCAATAGCTCTCAAAACTGCTTTTAGCATAATTCAGTTTCTCTTTCTCATAAATGAGATCAGCTAGAAATTTCAACCATGGCAGTGTCAATTCATTATGGCCAAGTTCTTTGAGTGCCAACAAGATTCTTGTGATGTGAAGAAAATTGTGATTCTGCCTGAAAGAAAAAGAGTCAATCCCACATGATAAATCATCATTTTTCATAAATATCAACTCAAGTGAAACATTTTACAAGTAAAATATATCAGAGTTGGTTAATCTTCTCCACATTATTAATTTACAAGTATTGCCTGTTTTAAGATGGTACTTTAATGTTTAAGCATGATAGATTTAAAAATGCAGTTTGAAACAATAAGCATGATGTCCACAGATGCAAAGGCAAAAAGCTGAATATACAATTATTTATATTGTTTATACTCAAATGATTGTCCTTATCTTTGTTGTTATTGTCATGTTTCAGTTGTTGTGTCCTCCAAAATTCATCAGTTCTTTGTTGATCTGGGAAACCTTCAGGGAATCTTAGACTGAATGCTTTATTTAACCTACAGTAATATATTGATCTCATTCTGCTGACCAAGTTTAGGGATATCTTGAAACTGTCTATGGGTCTCATTAAAACAAGTTCACACTTTATACTGATGTTATGCTTTTATTTATGAAATATCCTGTGAAAATTAGAAACATATATACCTCGGTGCTCTATTGCTATTTCCGTGGAAAGTGTTCAGATGAACTACATTATTCAGTTCTACCAGTTCTAACCTTCACAGTTAAGACCAACCATGCTATGCAGATTGAAGCAAGCCACACTCTTTCACTTTGTATTCCATTAGTGAGATGTAAGTCCAACTTGTTCCTATTTAGTATTGTTCTATTATTGTTCACGTTTTTTTACAAAGTAAAGCCTGAGTTTGTACTACTTAGCTTAGGAATTGAACTCACAATTGTGACGTCACCAAATTCATGACACCACACAATCTTAAACATAGAACTTACAACCTTAAAGTTAATGATTTTCTATACTGCCTTCTGCTTTCAAATTAAATTCAGCAAATTTTCTTTTTTTATAGTGGTTTCTGCTGTTGAGGCCTTGCTGACATTCCACTTTATTTATTAATGCTGCCCATATTGTATTTATTTCTATGCTAGACTAGCAGTATAGCTCGGCGTTGCTCGGGTGTAATAAAAGCTTTAAAACTAATCCATGGTCCTGGAGCTCAGACTCAGCCTAAAGAATATTTGTATGAAGTTTGGTGGGAATCGGATAAAAATTGTAGATTTGTATAAAGAACATACAGACAGATAAACAGACACACACACAAACATCTTGCCTTTTATATATATATATATATATATTATTGATTTTCTGCACTATTGTAAGAACTGCAACCTTGAAACTTCTGAATATCGTTTCTTATGTCTTTGTCTATGAGTGTATCAAATTTTATTAAAATCAGACCACTCCTTCTATAATGTGATTTTTTCGATTATCGATTTTCGATATTTATCGGGGGTACCTCGACACAAAACCTAGCTAAGAACACTTGCAGATGCTTATAGTACGACTGTGTAAATTTTCAAGAAAATCGGTTCAGCCGTTTCGGAGTCTATAGGTAACGGATAAAACACACACAGACAAAGTTCCATTTATAAATAAGTTTAGATCTATTAAGTAGGCTCTCACTGTCAAGCATATGTACTTATTTCTTCTGGCTCCAGTATTCTTCTTGGCCTACTATAACCAAGCTGTACTAAATAAAAACAATATGAGATATCATAAGACACGGACAGTGGAATGATAACAATTTACCCTATTGATTAAATAATGGGATTAAGTTCTAAAGTTAAGGCTAACTGGATCAACAAACACCTGAAAGTCAGAGGGCACAATGGATGAAAAAATGGAATAATATAAAAATAGGACGATTTACACTAAAAAAAAATGTAAATGATAACTCAGAAATTCAGATAAAAATTAAGGGCTAAATTTTCATTCTGGATATCTACTTACATAATTTCTCAAGCCCATGGCTCATATTCTAATTCTAACTTCCACTTCAAACTTACCATCTGTTAAGTTTTTCAAGTCTTTCTTCAGAGTCAACTGCAAGTTCAAATTTGTTATCCTCTGTGAGTTTCATTCCATAAAAATCTAGCCTCATTTCAAAAGCCTTCTTCACTTTTCCTCTCAAATCTTCTGAACTGCTAATAATCTGCAAGAAAATAAAAAAGGCCAAAAAAGAGAAAATTTTTATTTAATTTGAGTTATTATAAATAATCTCTCTGTCTCTCACTCTCTTTTTTTTCTCAAGGTGGTATATCTCTTCAAAATCTGAGTGATCATGGCTTTCCACAACTTTTTGTCTTTTGTTGCTCCAAATAATTCTTGCTCCTTTATGATCACTCTTTATCCTTGCACTGTTTTTTCCATCCATTTACACTAATGTATTAAGTAAGTTGTTATGGTGTCCTATCTACATTGAAATGAACTCTTCCTTCTTCATAAATACTAACCTGCAAGACTTCCTGAAAGAGGTAGTCAAGACAGTGTAACTTGACAGTTTGAATGGACACTTTTATCTGTTGATGAATAACACTATTATTTTGTATATATGTTCTGTTATTGCAATACACTGGTTCAACTTACCTTCTTTTCATGTCTTTCTTCCTGGCCTTAACAGGCCATAACAACTTAGCAATGAGAATTTGAGAAGATCACTGGGATTAAAAAGGAACGCTCTTAAAACAGAGACAAAAGAGTTTTTGTAAAAGAACTACATGTAATTGCAAATTTGTTTAACAGTGCAGATATGAGAAATTTTTCAAAAGTATTTCAAAAGTATTTTATTAGATCTTGTAAAGTACTAGAATGCACGACAAGAAAAGTGGCAAAAACAACTGCTCTCTCAACAAGAAAAAATGGAAAATTTGTTTCTGCAAACCCAGAATGAAAATCAAGAGAGACTGCTCGCATTTCAGAATGAAAATCAAGAGAGACGGCTTGAATTTCAAAAGCAAGTTGTTGAACTGACAAGTCATAGTAATTCTATCGAAAACAAATTTTCTTTTATGCAAAACACCATGTGGAGTTCGACAGAGAATTTTTCATTGCTCCCAGAGCTTTTCAGTACAAAGACATTTCTTTTTCATAAGAGATAGAAATGTCTTATTCTAACTAGAAAAAAATGCAAAGATTACACCACTTTTGTGTCAGTAGTAAACAAGCCCTGCGATCATTTTAGACTGGCAGAGCTAAGTGTGAATAACATCAAATGTTTGATATTTGTGCAAGGACTAGTTTCAACAAAAGATGCAGAAATTAGGCAAAGAATACTAAACAAATTGGAGAATGAGCTGAATATAACTCTTCAGCAGATCGCTGAAGACTGTCAGAGGTGTGTCAGTGTAAAGCAGGATTCTAAAAATATCAAAGAATTGGATATTGCTCATGTCAAAAACTATGCTGCAAACAGAAACAAAGTCTTTTAAAACTAATGAAACAAAGAAAAAGCAAAATAATTTGCCTTCTCACCCATGTTATGGATATGGGGCCCTACACTGGTACAAAGATTGTTTTTCCAGAACAAAAAATGTTACATATGTAACCGAGTCAGACATAAAAGCTTGCATTGCTGGTCTAAAAATAAGACCAATATCTGTGTTAAAAATACAAGGTCAGACAAACTAGATGGTGCTATTATCAGGAAATTCATGCACTTAAAAATGATAAACAAAATTGTGGAATTTCAACTAGACTCAGGGTATGATTTGACAATAATAAACTTGCAAACATGGAAAAGATTGGGCAAGCCAACCATGATAAAATCTAGCAAGATTGCAAGATCTGTCACAGGGGAAAAAATTAAATTTGAGGGAGAATTAATTGCTAATACAATGTTCAACAGGAAGATTCTTAAAATTGTTTATCCTGAAAAATGCTAACAACCTATTTGACACTGACTGAATGACACAATTCCAGCTTTGGGACTTACCTGTAAATTCATACTGCCAAAAAATTTAAAATTGGAATGCTGAAGCTGAAAAACTGAAAAAAGAACTGAAGAAAGCCTATCCAGGAATTTTTTTGGTGGGTTAGACAGGTGTACCAAGATGATGACAAAAGTTGAACTAAAAGATGATATTCACCAGTGTGCAAAGAGAAATGAAATTATTGCATTTTGCTTCATTGGAACAAATTCACAAATCAAATTAGTAAAAACTAGAGTTCTATGAAAGGTAGAGTACAGCAAATGGGCCGCATCAGCGGTCTATGTAAAAAAGAAATCAAAAAACATATATGTTTGCACTGATTTTTTGACAGGATTGAATGCTGTTCTGAAGGACTATCATTATGAGACATTTTTGCAAAGCTAAATAGTGGAAAATCTTTCTTGAAAATTGACCTTAGCAACACTTATTTGCAAATTCCTGTTGAAGAGGTGAGTTCGAAGATATTGTGTATAAATACACATCGTGGATTACATAAATTTGAACATTTACCATTTGGGGCCAAGGTAGCACCAGCAATATTCCAACAAGTCATGGATACTATGCTGAGCAGCCTTGACTTGGCAGTTGCTTATTTAGATGACATCCTGATGAAAAGCTGAAGTGTAGTTAAACATAAGGATCATGCCCACAAAGTTTTTGCTAAGATTCAAGATTATGGTTTCAAACTTAAAGAGATCAAATGTGATTTTTTCATGGAAAAAATAAAATACCTAGGACACAAGGATGAGAGACCAAATCCTGAATGGGCGACCATGATTAAAGACATGCCAGTGCCCAATAACATCGTTTTGTTGCAGACCTTCCTAGGACTAGCAAACTATTTTCACTAATATCCAAGGTATTCGTACTAACTTTCCTAGTGTAGAAGCGTTCCTGCATGAAAAGTCCCCTGACATCCTTGCACTCTGCGAAACTAACCTCAACTCAGCTATTCCCTCCTCTGACCTCTTCATCCCTGGTTATCTTCCCCTTTTAAGGAAGGATTCCACTGTCCACATGCATGGGCTGGGTGTTTATGTCAGCGAACACCTC
Organism: Ascarosepion bandense; assembly: GCA_037127315.1. Classification (NCBI taxonomy): domain Eukaryota; kingdom Metazoa; phylum Mollusca; class Cephalopoda; order Sepiida; family Sepiidae; genus Ascarosepion; species Ascarosepion bandense. The sequence continues at coordinate 2,050,182 of JBBBDQ010000243.1, forward strand.
CCCATAGCTAGGGTAACTTCACTCGAATCTACTGACCACCAATACATATGTCTCCGCCTGTCTCTCCTCAGTTCGGTTAGCTACCTATTTTTTCTTTACCGTTCTCCCTCCTCTCCTGACTGCTCCCTACTAGATAGCATTGCTGACGACATAGACAAGGCTATTTCCTATCACCCATTCGCCCACATATTTGTATTTGGAGACCTCAATGCCCATCACACTGAGTGACTTGAAAACGCCGTTACTAATCCGGCGGGCATTCACGCCATGAACTTTGCTATTTCCCAATCCCTTATGCAAGTGGTAGACTTCCCCACTTGCTTCCCAAGCAGTCCCTCGGGTCATTCCTCACTGCTAGATATATGTTTCACCTCTGCGCCTGATGCCTGTCAAGTCTCACAGCTTTGCCCTCTCGGCAACTCTGACCACGCTGTAGTCTCTCTCAGTATTTCTTTCCAATCTCACTCCCCCCAGGAACCCCCTACTTACAGAACCTCCTACCTCTACCAAAAAGCTGACTGGGATGCCTTTCGCGATTTCCTTTGCGACGTCCCTTGGGGAAAAGTGTTTGACCTATCAGTTGATGACTGTGCCTCTGAGGTCTCGTCATGGGTGAAAGCTGGCATTGATGCCTTCATACCCACCAGGAAGTATTGCTTAAAACCTCATTCCTCTCCGTGGTTCTCTCCGGCCTGCTCAGCCACCATTGCCCACAGGAACCATTACTTCCGTCTATTCTGGAGACAGCCAACTGATCACAATAGGCGCCTGTTCACATCTGCTCGTAATGAGTGCAAGAGAACTCTAAATGATGCCAAACAATTGTTTGCTGAGAGAATGTGACAGCACATACCTGACCGCAAGTTTGGCTCCAAGGACTATTGGAGGATTTGTAAACGTGTGCTCAACAACAGGAAATCCTCAATACCTCCTTTAATCCATGGATTTGAGGTTCTCACGTCATCTGCGGACAAAACTGAGTGCTTTGCCCAGAGATTCTCATCCAACTCCACATTTGACTCATCTGGAGTGCACCCACCCGACTTCCCTATTAGAACTGAGGCCAAACTGCACGATGTATATATTACCCCGACAGTAGTATCCAGAGTAATTTCAAAACTCAACCCCCATAAGGCGTGTGGAGACGATAGAATCCCGGTGATAGTCCTTAAGAGGTGTGCTCCTGAGCTTTCCCCTGTCCTCTCTAAACTATTTAACTATTGCCTTTCTGCTTCCTGCTTTCCTGCATGCTGGAAATTCTCTTCAGTCGTTCCTGTCTTTAAGAATTGTGGTGAACCCTCGGACCCATCCAACTATCGCCCTATCAGTCTTTTACCGATATTCGGGAAAGTATTCGAGGCTATAATCAATGCTGAAATAGTTCATCATCTCACCGCCCACAAACTGTTCTCCGACAGGCAATACGGATTCCGCTTTGACAGGTCCACGGCCGACCTGTTAACATCCGTAACGGAGTACATGCCACATGCCCTTGATGAATCTGACGAGGCTCGCGCGGTTGCTCTGGACATCTCCAAGGCTTTCGACAGGGTTTGGCACTCTGGCCTCCTATGCAAATTATGCGGTTATGGTATTACCGGCCGCCTGCTTGACCTAATCCAATCTTTCTTAAATAACCGCAAAATGAAGGTCGTTCTGAATGGGTGTGCCTCTTCGTCCTACAGCACGAATGCTGGTGTCCCACAGGGCTCTATCCTGGGCCCGACGCTCTTCCTTATTTTCATCAACGACCTCCTGGATGAGATCAATTCCCAAGTAGGCATCTACGCAGATGACACTACAATATACTCCCACTCCAGTAAGAAACCTGTCGTGGCGGACAGACATAATCTCGCTGCTGACCTTGAGCAGGATCTACACTCTGTGGTGAACTGGGGCAAGAACTGGCTTGTCAACTTCAATTCATCTAAGACCAAGCTGTTGTCTGTCAACCATTACAGGCAACCTCTTCTGCCTCCCATAAGCATGGACCAAGTGATTCTCCCTGAGAGTAATACACTACGCCTCCTCGGACTTACCCTGTCCTCAGACCTCAAATGGAACCACTATATTGAATCCATAGCAAAATCTACTGCTAAGAAGATTGGGTCACTATGTCGATCCAGGATGTTTTTTCCACCTGAATCCATCCTGCATATATACAAGTCAACCATCCATCCATGCATGGAGTACTGCTGCCATTTATGGTCAGGTGCCCCTGCCGTTCTCCTCAGTGTTCTTGACAAGCTCCAAAGGAGAGTCTGTAATGTGATAGGTACTGATCTGGTGACTCGACTGCAGCCACTTCACCATCGTCGAAATGTGGCCTCCCTTTGTCTCTTCTACAAATACTTTCATGGCTTCTGCTCGGATGAGCTTAAGTCACTGATGCCTCCTCAACAGGTGTTTACTCGTGCAACCAGACTGGCAACTGGGTCCCACCCATTCACAGTCAAGTTAGCCAAATGCAGACGACAATTCTACTCCTGCAGCTTCCTCTCTTGCACTTCCTGCCTGTGGAACTCACTCCCGTATTCTTGCTTTCCTGACGGCTACAACCTCCAGAAATTTAAATGCAATGTCAATACTCATCTATTAACCACTGGCCTCTAGCTCTCTCCCCTCCCCTGTATAACCTTCCCTTTCTCCACCTATGTATCTGTCATCGCACCTGCTTTCTCAGCTTTCTATTGTTCCTTTCTAACTAGTTTGTACTCCTTACTCTTTTCTAATTAATCTTGTTACATTTATGTAACCCCCTGCACATCAGTGGCGTTTCTGCCTTGCTTGGGGTGAAATGATTAAAAAAAAAAAAGAAAAAAAAAGGGATTCATACCATATATGCATAATTTGTGTGCCCCACTTAATGAACTATTAAAAAAAGACAAGCCCTGGGTTTGGACAGTAGAATTCCAGCAGGCATTTGAAAAACTATAGACACTGACGTCAGACTTATTTCTTACACATTACAACCCGGACTTAGAAATCATTGTTGCCAGCGATGCTAGCATTCTTCAAAAGATGACTGATGGAACAGTAAAACCGATAGCTCATGCAACGAGAGCTTTGCTTCCAGTAGAAAAAAATTATGCATGGATTGAAAAGGAGGTGCTTGGGATTATATCATATAAGTTCCTCTGCTATATTTATGGTTGACATTTCCCTCTACAGACAGACCACAACCCACTACTTACCATTTTTGGCTCAAAGAAACATCTGCCAACAGACTGCAGAGATGGAGTACAATCCTGCTAAATTACAACTTTAAAATGGAATACATGTCATCAAAAAAATTCAGCCATGCAGATGGATTGTCAAGACTAATTCCTGAGTACAAAGAATGACTGGAAGATACAGTGCTTGTCTCTCTTCAATCTGAAGGAGAATTAAAAACTACCCTTTGTAATACAGTAAGGGAACTTCCAGTGACACTTGAACAAATAAAACAAGAGGCTGTCCATGATGAGTATATCAAGCAAACAAAAGTGAAAATTGTTGAAAAGGACCAGCAAACTATGGACATTTTCTCTATATGCGATGAGGTGTTACTATACAGGGAACATGTCGTGAACATGGTATATATGATAAAGGGTCCACAATTTATGCATAAAAGACATCTCAACAAACTTAGGAAATGCCTAACTGACAAGGCTGATAGCAGGCTTCCTGAGGAAATAGTTATAATGTCATATATGACTCTTTCAATATTCTGACCCCTCTAGCAGCTCCCGAAATGCAATATTCTAAGAGAAAAAGGAAAGTAACTGATTTAATAGTTGTCAATCTTAAACGTAAAAGTACTGAGACCACAAACAAATAAAAGTTTTCAAAGTTGTTCGTCTGTAAACTTGGTAAAACAAGTCAGCCAAGTCTTAAATACCTAGCCAGTTGTAAAAAAGGAAATACTTATAAATTAAACAAGTCTAGCAGAGGAAAACCATGCAAAAGTTGGTAAACTTTTTATAAAACATTCCTCTGGATTAATTAAAACATTCCTCTGAATTAATTTTTGTGAAACTTTTTTTTTTTTACAACTACTTTACAGTCTCAGAACTTTAATATAAAAAGAAAAAAATTTTTTTTTCTTGCAGACTCTTGCAGAGTTAAGATTTTAGGAGATGGATGTTATAGTACCTTATCTACATTGGAATAAACTCTTCCTCCTTCATAAATACTAACCTGTGAGACGCAGTGTAACTTGATAGTTCGGATGGACACTTCTATCTGCTGACTAATGACACTCTTATTGTGAATATATGTTCTGTTATTCCAATACACTGATTCAATACTTTTCATGTCTTTCTTCCTGGCCCTAACAGGCCACAACATAAGTTCTCCTTCTTTTTCTTTCTATGTGGTAGTTCTCCTCAGGATATAGGTGATCATGACTCTCTACAACTTCCTGACTTTTTGTTGCTCCAAGTAATTCTTCCTCCTTTCTGAACCCTCTATAACTTTTCAGCACTTCTTCCATCAAGTAGGTTTCTCCTCCATCCCTTTGTATGCATCATTTCTCTTTGGGATAGTCTTGATCATTGTTCTCCACAGCTTCCTATCTTCTGCTGTCCAAAGTAATTCTTGCTCATTTATGACTGTGCTTTAGTACTACAGTACTTATTCCCCCATTTTCTCTAACTTATCAAGGAGATTCTCTTTCTATGTGTCATGTCTCTTCTGGATATTGCTGAGTGTGACTCTCCACAGCTTCCTTTCTTTTATTGTTCAAAGTAACTCTTGCTTATTTATAACTGCTCTTTATCTTTGCCTTACTTATTACACCTATTTTCTCTAACTTATCAAGGAGATTCTCTTTCTATATGTCATGTCTCTTCTGGATATTGCTGAGTGTGACTCTCCACAGCTTCCTTTCTTTTATTGTTCAAAGTAACTCTTGCTCATTTATAACTGCTCTTTATCTTTGCCTTACTTATTACACCTATTTTCTCTAACTTATCAAGGAGATTCTCTTTCTATGTGTCATGTCTCTTCTGGATATTGCTGAGTGTGACTCTCCACAGCTTCCTTTCTTTTATTGTTCAAAGTAACTCTTGCTCATTTATAACTGCTCTTTATCTTTGCCTTACTTATTACACCTATTTTCTCTAACTTATCTTTCTCTTTTGATGTGTCACATTACTTTTGGAATCTAATCCTGCAAAAGATCTGCCAAAGTACAATATAAAAAACATGAATGTAGTTTTGGATAAAAAATTTAGAGTAGGGCAAAATGCAAAGAAATTTAGCATGAAGTTAAAAAAATAAAAGATTGTACAAAGTTCTTTATATAAATGATCTCAGATTTCTCGTGGGGTGTAGTTCAAAAAAATTTATCACACAGCCAGAAAATAAAAATGTCTAAAAGTATTTTACATAAAAGATGAAAGTAGAATTGGATCTAGAATTTTAAGTGGAGTAAGTTATAAAGAAATTTAATATAGAGCCAATGAAAAAAAAAAGGTTTGCCAAAATAATTAAATGAATATTGAAAAATAGAATTGGATCCAAGATTTTGAGTAGGATAAGATTTAAGGACATTTATCATGAAGCCAATGAGTAAAAAACTTAAATAAAATTCACAGAAATTTAACACAGAAAAAGTAACTAAAATATTTATCATAATCCTTTATAGAAAATAGCAAAGCAGAACTGTATCCAGGATTTTGGTAAAGAAAAGATTAAAAGAAATTAAACAGAGATCCAACAAATAAAAGATTCACCAAAGTAATTTATAAAAAGCAAGATTGTCTAATTGAATACAGAATGTTGAGTTGGGTAAGATTCAAAGAAATTTAACACAGAGACAGTAAATGTAAGATTCACAAAAGTAAATTCATGAACAAAATGAATATAATATTAAAGCTATTATTTATGGCCAACATGTGTGCATATGCATATATCTATATCTACACACACACACACACACAACAGGTACCTCCACTCATTCTCTGAAAAAAAAAAAAAAAAAATTCAGCATAGCATGCTGTTAAAAGGGCCCAAATTTAATAAAAACAAAGTTTTATCATAAAAATATTCAAATTAGCTGTTGGAGATCCATTATACTTATGTCATGCGTAATGGCGGACTATATACCAAGCACTGAAACTGTGAGATATAACAAACATAAATAATGGCACCATCAATAGGATACTTGGGTTCCATAGATAGATAAAAGCCTTTGCAGATACAGCATGGGTGCATAATCTCAAAGGCACAAGAATGAAAGGACAGAATCAAATAATGGACTTGTTTATAGCTTTATTGGGTGTAAGGCATTAAAGAAAATCTCCACAATGGTGTACCCACAGGTATTAGAATAGATATCTTTTGAGGAAGTTGTCAGCATAATAAAAAGAAACATTAGGCCAAAAAGAAGACTGGCTATTACTGAAAGAATTAAATTTTTAGAAGCCAGGCAGCAGCCAGCGGAATCTATTATGCAGTACATACACAGACTCAAGGGACAGGTAAAGTACTGCAAATTTGAAAAACTAGGGATTCAAGGCATGTGAACTGACAACAAGCTGATTCTATTACGAGCAATTGAATGACTTAATGACCCGCAGCATAAACGAAAAGTACTGGAATGCAGGCAAGGTAGCCATATGAATTTAGAATTAAGTGTGGACTATTTACAGTAGCTGGAGCAAATCAGAGATTTCAACCAGCCAAGAGTTGATTTTCTAAGCACTGCTTAGATACTTGCAGAAGTGAAAAACACATAGAAAAAATGAGATTAATAAAAACCCACCCTGAAGAACAGAAGGAACCCAGTGTATTTGCAGTAAATATGTAAAAGAATGGTAGAGAGAACATGAAAATAAATGGCTGTATGTTTAGCATACAACTTGACATGGGTAGTGATTTCACCCTAGTTCCATGAAATTTTTGAAACAAGCTATGATGACCCAAGTTAAAAGAAAGTGGTTTAAAGTTAAAACAATTTGATGGAACAACAATAAAGACATTGGGTACCTTATGTGGAAAATTTGAAAGAAAGACTTGGTTCGAGGTTAATCAAATTGTTGTAGTAGTGTGCAAGAAGGACCACGGATTATTAGGTATTGACATATTAAAAGTAGATACAGTCAAATTAATAAACTCCATGGAGGTACAAGAGAGTAAGCTAGGACTTCTAAAAGGATACAAAGTGTGCATTTGATTAAAAGAAAATTACTATCCCAAATACATTCAAGCCAGAAAAGTACCAGTAAATATATTGCCTTAGGTGATAGCCAAATTAAACCGCATGATCAAGTAAGGCATTCTTGAAAATAACTGGGTCTCACCTATTGTAGCAATAAAAAAAAGTTAACAAAGATTCACGGATATGCGGTGACTATAAAATTGAAGTAAATCACCCAATCTGCTCGGACTCGTTTCCATTACCAAACAATGAAACGGCGAGCAATGAACTGGCAAACATGTAATATTTTGCAAAAATTGACTTGAGATCTGCCTACAACCAAATTCAGATTGACAAAAAATTTAAACAAGTCGCCACAATCAACACTCCTATAAACCTGTTAAGGTGAACTCGCTTACCATTAAAACCTCAAGTCAGACATTTGAAAGGGTAATCGAAGGAATCTTGTTGTTAGGCAAAATAACTAACATGATTATTTACCAAGATGATTACGGACCGAGCACTGAAACTGCAGAATATACCAGGCATAACAAATGTTTATGTTATTATTAAGAGGAAAGATCAAAGAGGTAGGAGCAAAAATCAAACAAGAATTAAAACAAAAAGTGAATCAAATATTATGGTAATTGAAAAATGCTGGATTAACCATTAATAGAGACAAATGTAACTTTGATTGTAAGAACCTGGCATATTTGGGCTACCAACCAATAAAAAGTAATTGAAATCCTTTTTAGACTTGATAAACTTTTACAGTAGATACATCCTGAAATACAGTGAACTAATTGAATCATTGTCAGATTTTTGTAAAAAGAACATAGAGTTTGAATAGACACGAAGATAAAATAACTCTTTTATGATACTGAAAGCAGTTACGAAAAAGAAACCTATAACAAGAGTGTTTGATTGAAGAAAGAGATAACATTGACCACAGATGCAAGTGAGAAAGTGATTGCTGCCATCTTATCGCAGGAAGATCATCTGATAATGTATTTATCTAGGAGATTGATAATGGCAGAGATAAATTATGCAAACATTGAAAAAGAGGCCTTAGCAATTGTTTGGAGTATGGAGCAATTTTTTGGAGTATGGAGCAATTGTTTGGAGTATGGAGTAAGCACAAAATTTTTACTATGTAAGAAATTCCTACTAAAGTCAGACCACAAGCCATTGGAGTGTATTTTTAACCCAAGGAAGGAGCTGCTGAAGGTTATCAATAATTTTATGCTCAGCCATTAAAGTCATAACATTTGATTTTGACATTATAGATGTTAAGGGAAATACCATCTCTCGTGTAGATGCTTTGTTGAGAATACAGTTTGTAAAAGAAACAGTTGATGAACATAAAACTGAGGAAGACAAAATAATTCAATAGGTAGAGACGGACTTACTTCCAGTCAACAGGTTATAAAATGAGACCAAGCAAGATCCAGTATTGAGCAAAATAATTGAAAGAATAAGGAATGATAAGTGGAACAATTGTTCAATAGTGAAGCAGCCATTTAAGGAGTTACGACATAAGTTAAATATTGAAAATAGAATTATATGCAGTGAGGTGATAGTAGCTCTGCAGATGTTAAAAACAGACATATTGAGATGGCTACATGATGAGTTACATTGCAGTGTCATGGCAACAAAGAAGATTAAAATTACAAGAATGGTGGCCAGGTCATGCGAAGGTTATTGAAGAATTTATTAATAAATGTTCAAAATGCAATAAAATTAGAAGATTCAGACAAATAGAGCTTCATTCATGGTCTAAAGAGGCACAATCATGGCTTAGAGTACATATGGAACATGCATATGCTGGTAGCATAGGATCATAATGGTAGATGCGTACTCTTGTTAGCCAGAAGTAATCAAGGTTAAAGACTGGATAGCATCTACAGTCAAACAGGTTTCGGGAGATGTATTTGCAAGGAATGGAGTACTGCAAACATTAGTGTCAGATAATGCTCCTGAATTTTTGGACAAAAATTTGTGTACATGGTTGAGGTGGATAGGTTGCATGACATATAAAACTCCTCCATACCATCTTCAATCCAATGTAATCACAGAGTGGATGGTACAAACAGTTAAAATGACATTGAAGGCATTCTCGCCCGTCACTGAAAGCATTGAGGCATTTCTATCTAAAATTCTCCTCAGTTATATCAGTTATAGGTTGATGTCATACGCGAAGAGGAAGTTAAGCACATTGGCCCTCATGGGTAGACAGATTAGAGCCTCCCGTCACCATGTCTTTTGTCACAAGAAAGACAAAAGTGCAAGAAAGACAAAAGTGCAACTTCCAAAGAAGTGAACTTCCTTTTACAAAGAGGCAATAATATGTCTTTGATCAAAATGAAGAGGCAGCATATTTTGTCTCATGAGGATTAATTTAGAAAAAGAATTGTGTCCGACGATGTGGAGATGGAAGGCCAAAGTCGGAAGGAGGAAGGTAACTACAATGAGGAGGCAGAGCAGAGAACAAAAACGCAGGAGCAAGAGGAGAGAGAAAGCTACAGTGGTGAGGATGGACAAGAAATCGACATAAGTGGGGAAGAACAAATTCATGAAGAGGAGGATGAAAAAAGACTGAGGTCACCAATAAAAAGTAGAAGAGAAAAGCAAAAGCAAGAACTATATGAATCGAGAGTAGTTAGATGTAACAAAAAGAAAAGAAAGGGTATAAGACCACTTCCATTCAGGAAGGGTGCGGTATCCTATGCAAATTAGCTGAGTTGTATTTAAGTGCTAAGCCACTGTCAGGGCTCAATTATGTCACATATAACAGTGTACTAGGTACTGAGAACTGAAACTGCAAGATATACCAGACATAACAAATATTTATGTTATTATTAAAAGGAAATATCAAAGTTTGTTATTATTATTTAAAAAAAAAATCAATCCTTTCTAACACATTCGAAATTTAGGTTTAAAATTTTTTTTTTCGCTAGCGATTCACCTGATGTTTACTGGAGTTTACAACTATGGGAAATGTAATATTACAATTTGGAAATTCTTGCAAAAGTCAAATAATGGTCTGATTTTAATGAAACTTTTAGGACTTATTCACAAATAAATGAAGTTATTTATACAATTATTATTTTTGGACAATCATGATAACAAGTATTTTTTTTTTAGATCTGTGACAACCCCCCCCCCCCCACACACACCTTTAACTAATTTTGTAAAATTTCTAGAAATTCAATATTGATCACAAATCTTTTTATATTAATTAAATGCAGGACTCCTTGGGAAATGTAAATCATTTAATAATCTTTTTTTAAAGAGACACTTTTCCTTAAAATTGGCTCTGAATAGTAAAACAAAAAAGTATTAAAACTATGCCAGTTTTAATTTAGATAAACTTTTAATTGATTTCATAAATAATATATATTAAGGATCTGATATTCTGAAGAAAAGATAATTTTCAATAAATAATGAATTTTTATAAGAATTCTTTTCATTTTTTCTTTGTTAATTATGATGATTTATAAAGTTTAAAACATCTTTTCAAAGTTCTTCCAGTCAGTCAGTGTTTTTGGTCATTAAGTTATTAAGTAAAGACTATATTTACAAGTCAAAAATTGAAAAGCTTAATACAAATCATTTAGTATTAAGATTTTTGAAATAATTTTAAAATTAATTTTTTTTACAAAAAAACGTTTCTCCTTTTTTAAGTATGGAATCTCATAAGATCCATCTCATTAAAAGGTGGTGTGTTTCAAGGGTTGCACCCCTTACAAGGAAAAAAAAATCCTTATATAAACTTTGTAAACCATGTTTATGTCAGCAACATTATGAGTTTTGTAAATCCATTTAATAGGATTTCCTATCTCGATTATATAGTTGACACTATCAATTGAACAAATATGAAGTTGGTGCTGACTATGTCATGCAGGGCCTGTATCTAGAGAATCACCTCAGTAATGAGGATGGTTGGAAAGGCAATAAAAGAAATACAAATGGCCTCTCTCTCTCTCTCTCTCTCTCTATATATATATATATATATATAAAATGTTTAGGGTATTGGATTATAATTAAATAAAATAATAGTGTAAACAATTATGTATTTAATAATAAAATGTAAAGTACTTTAAAAACTTGAGAAATAAGGTAACTTTACTACGTCATAAACATCATGATAACAATTATTATTAATAAAGAATAATATGAAAAATACATATCAAAAATATAAATTAATAAATACTATAACATTTCATAAATTATACAGTGACATCTGTCATGTTGTTTAATTTCATTATCTCAGTTATTAAATTTTAAATTTAATTCAAATTATTTTAATTTTTATTTTTCATAAAGCATCTTCACAAACAAGGTGAAAAAGCAAAACTAAGTAAAATTCAATAAAATTTTACATAATTGATGAAAATATCTTTTTAAATGTTACTATTTAGTTAAAAACCAAAAATTAAATGTTTACTTAGGTTTTATGAATTTATGTTACTGGTCATCCATACTTAGCTTTGTTGACACGTCTCACTGTCATGCATCTATCAACACCTCAGATAACAAGACTACCGGGAATAAGAAACATTTTTATACTACATTTCAGGCAGTAAGTAAGTAATATTTATTTAAAATCAGATTAATTTAACTTTAAATTTGCTAATTTTCCTAAAATATTGTGTCACAGATGTATATTTTATTTTTTCAAGATTTTTAAAAGCAAGAATTAACTTTTGTTAACAAATATGCCAATTGCTCAAAAAATAGCCAAAAAATTTAGAAATTAAAAAAAAAACTCAAAATTTTAGATTCTAATCAATATAATTTCTGTTTGAAATACACCAGAGTATTTTACTTACTGGAAATAGTAAATTTAATCAATTAAAATTAAAGCTTCAAGAAAACTTTTTATTTTTAAATTCAATTTAAAACTTAGATATTAAAAATGAGTGCAGGTATATATATATATATATATATATATATATATATATATATAAAATAAAACAAAATTACGATGTTCAAATTCATTGAATAGCCATTTCTATGAGGAAAACCTTGCGTCTTCAGCAATGAAAATATTTATTCAATCAAATTCAAATGACAAAAGATTTTATACCGGCAGAAGTCCCAAAAAAAATTTTATCACAGAAAAATAAAATGAAAACAGGGTGGGATTAAAAATTATTGAATTTAAAGAAGTAAACAGGGAATCAGACAGATACCTATGTCTATTTTTAGAAGACACTTCTCTTCCTTATCTGAGTTGAGAGTTTAAAAGTTGAAATTTAACCATGTCTGTGTGAATAAAAGTGGTAGGGGAACGAAAGGGAAAAAGAAAAGGAAAGGAAAGGAAGGGAAAAAAGAAAGGAAAAAAAGAAAAAAGGGGGAAGGGGTGGTGACAGGGAAGTAAGCTAAGAAAAGAAAAAAGGAAAAAATCTTTTTCCATCGAAACAAAGGAAACTGTAATCATTTGTGTTGAAACAAACATTGAAAAAGTTTACCAATGCAATTTTAGTTTAAATAAATAATAAATGGGACAAATTTTATGGAAAAAATTTGACATACAAATCTAAATTTAAATATAAAGCTTAAATTTTAGATATAAATTTTAAAAAAAAGAAAAAAATATAAATTAAATTAAATAAAAATAAAAATGAAAATATTAGCTTTAAGGGTAGATTTCAAAGGAATCCAATTCTACAAGTATACACACACATATATAAAAACACACACACACAGAAACACATACACACACACAAATACACATTCCCAAACATAATTTACTTAAAACGCTAAAGGATATTTGCTATTCATGAGTTAAATTTAATTCTAATTATTTTGAAAATTCACGAGTAATAGCCATTTCTATGAAGAAAATCTAGCGTCTTCAGCAATGAAAATATTTATTCAATCAAATTCAAATGACAAAAGATTTTATACCGGCAGAAGTCCAAAAAAAATTTTTATCACAGAAAAATAAAATGAAAATGGGGTGGGATTAAAAATTATTGAATTTAAAGAAGTAAACAGGAAAGCAGGCAGATACCTATGTCTATTTTTAGAAGACACTTCTCTCCCTTATCTCTCTCCCTTTTAATGAAATCTGCATATATATATAAAAATTGTTTAAATGTTTTATTTCTCCAAGTGCCTTCATATATACAAATAGCCATTATCAAGGATTAATTTTATTTTACTTTTAGCTGAATATATAAGTTTCGTATGTGTATGTATGTAGAGTCATAGGTGTTTTACATTCCAAACATGGTAAGAACAATGTTGCTGTACTTATAGTTGATATTATTAAATGATAGATTTTTTCTTTCATTATTTTTAGCTTTTCTTACACGTCACATTACATCTCTCTGACCATAGCTCAATTCGATCTCATTTAAATACACCTCATTGATAATACAAATCTAATAGCATCATCCACATGTAAAAAAAAAAGCTAAAAATAGTGGAAACATTAATAAAAAAGAAAAATCCATATATGCTACATCTATAGTACTCTAGATATAGGACAATATGTATATTTATTAATGTATACAGGGAAGGCAGTGAAGCCACTAAGACACAAAGGGTTACTAGGTGTGGGAGAATTAAAAAACAGAAACATTACTAAAGAATGAGGCCAAAGAAGAGTAATCAGAAAGACAGTAAATAACAATTGACATTAAATATAAATTTCTAAAGATTAAAGTTGACTAGATATCATGGAATTGGAAGGAGGTTTCACAAGTGAGAAGTACGAGAAAAGCAATTGTTAGCATATCTGGGTATCATTACAAAGAGCTCATCGGAACAATTGCCATGAACATATTTATAGAAAAAGCACAGGAAAGCAACTTTACAGCAGTGAAAAGTTGACTGAATATGAGATGCCAGATGAGGACCAATAATATTGCTGATTCTTCTTTGGATTTTATCAAGAATCTTTAGATGAAGGGTGTTAAGAGCTACTGTGGATACGGAGATGTGGAAAGCTATGATTGCTTATGTCCTGAAGGAAGATAACATATAGAAGAAAAATATTTTGTCATTTTAATAAATATTTATTGCTGTAAAAATTTCACTTTCAGTAAAAAGGCAGATACACGCATCAAAGAGACCAGTGTCAACAAACTAAACCTTTGCCCACTCAACTGTTACAAACAGAAAGAAGTGAGGAAACACCGGCAACAGCCATAAAACTTTTCACACCTCTCAACAACCAGAAAGGAGAAGTAATGCCAACTTACTAAGTAGACTGATTCATCGTTTTACACATACACTTCCAATTACTACTATGTCTGACTCTTTTTCTCCCTTCGGGAATTCACATTCACAATTATTTTCAACACAATTTGAAACACTTTCCTTTTCCACCTACTTAATAGCTAATCCATAAAAAGGAAAGAAACATTGTGCTACTACTCTGTGTAATTACCGGCTCAAAACCAAGTCTTTCATACTGAAACAACTTTCGCTCAGATCCAACAGACACTTTTATATTCAAACAAGCATTCACGTTAATATAAAAGACATTTTTCTATCAAACAAAAAATACACAAATTATACAAATTGTTTATATTGTATATATATAGACAAATACAAAATTTTCATATTTTTTTACAACATTTCTTATTGCGTTGTCTTTTGTCGAAATTTGTGTTGTATTTTTGTGGACCAGATAGCCAGCATTAAAACCGCCTTTTAATCTGGGTAGTTCTGGAACCCCACACACTCTATTCAATTTTTATATATTTACAGAATTCATTTTGTTTCTGTATACAGGTGATTTGCTGCCAGCAGAGGTTTTGAAATTATTTAATATTCTTTTAGAAGATCTCAAAGTTACCGTGCAATACTAATAGATAGTAACTGATAAAAAGAAGTCATTTTAAAATGGAGGTCTCACCTTTTGGTCCTGTTGGAAACTCATTCTTGTCCTCTGAGTCCTCTGTGAAACTCTCGGCATCTATAAAGAGGTGAAAACAGATATATAGGTAAAAAATATCAAAACAATTTGATGTATCAGAAAAACAGTATATCATTTGTTTTATAAGCTGTACTTATCATGTGCTACACCCCTCACACTATCACAATCATTAGTTTGACATCCATCAGTTTCAAGAGACCCTGGATCTGTATCTTTTTCTTTTTCCATACCTGCTGAGTTTGTTTCCTATCCATACACAAGTTGTTTGCAGCCAATATAGACTCTTGATTATCCTAACAGCTTTTCTGAAAATGTATAGGTTGTTAAGCATCTCTATCAAGTCGTTGTGTCATACTTTGTTGAACGTCTTTGTGTAGTCTATAAAGCATAGATAAAGGTCCTTCTGCATTTGAATTGCTTGTTCAGATAGCATTCTGAGCATGAATATTACATTCCACATTCCAGCATCTTTAACAAACCTTCATTGTTCTTGTCCTATCTCTTTGCCGATTCTGCTGCGTGCTTTGTTCATCCGAATTGGGAAAATGAGTTTTGATATGCAGTTCATTTACTGATTGTTCGATGGAGCTCACATTCCTTTGCTCCTGGTTTCTTAGGTAGTGTTATGAAGATTGATCTGCTTAGTTCCTCCGGTATATTACATCTGTTATAGATTTCATTTATGATTTCTGTTAGTCTGTCTATGCCAAAGACTTCTTGGGACATCAACATCTCTATTACAATCTTGTCTTGTCCTGCTGCTTTGTTTCTCTTCAATTTGGGCATTGCTGATTCAACTTTGGTTTTTAATATTTCTGGTTCATCTGTAACTTTGTGCATTGTTGGTTGCTCTCTCTTATTGTGGAAAAGATCTCTGATATACTTGTCTCATCTCTAAAGTATTTTTTCTTTTTCTAACATTAGTGTGCCATCCTTTGCTTTTACTGATTATGTTGCTGAGCATGTCCTTTGCCATTTTAGTCCTTTTATAATTTTATGCATGTCTCCATTATTTGTTGTGTACAGTCTCACTACTTCGGCACATTTGTTGTTAAGCCATCTTTTTTTAGCCTATCTACATTTGCTCCATATTTCGTTCTGTAGTCTTGTGTATTCTATTCCATATCTTGCCATAGTTTTCTATCTCTTTTGCATCGGGCCAAGAATCTCTTCGGTGATCCAATCGTTTTACTCCCAGCATGATGTTGTTGGCTGATGTCACTAGAGCTGCTCTTACTGTGTCTCATTTCGAGTATAAAAGTGTAAATATTTACAAAATCTCATCTCACCAAAATAGACGGATACTATAATATTTGCCTATCTGGCTATACGTAGCTCGAGATTTGTCGACATGTTAATTTTGAAAATCATATCTTTTCGTTCTTCTCTGTTCCATATCCCTCAGGACATTGATGATCATGGCTTTTCACCGTTACCTGTTTTTTTTTTACAATTCGTAATAAATTTTGTCTTTTTGTTATATATCCTAAACATTGTTTTGCTATACTTTTACTCAACTTTGTTAGATAGGTCATGCAGTTTTTCTTGTCTCTCTTGCCTTCAATCTATCCTGTGAGTCTCAAATTTTTAAGCCTTCTTCTTCATTATATGACTTTGAAATTTCAATTGTTTATTTTTCTAAGTGTGGTTTTTGTCTCCATTTTCTCTAAGACTTTGTTGTTGCTAACATGTTTGTTTCAAGGAATTCTAAGCATCCTTCTGGTGAATCACATTTCTGTTGATTCAAGTTTCTCCTTCATCTGTGAGGAGCTTGTTTAACATTCATTGCCATATAGGAAGACTGATATTACATAAAAGTTGAGTACTCTTTTCTCTTTCATAATATTTGCTTAGCATCTGAAAGGAATTTTTTGCTATTCAAGTGTGTCTTTGGACGCTCTTACTGTATTCTGTCAAAACACTTCCTTGATATTTAAACTTTTGTACTTGTTTGATTTCTCCAGTTTGTAAATTGTCTGTTTTTCTGTTCATTTTGCTAACAACCATGCATTCTATCTTCTTGCAGTTGATGTTTACTACTTCCTTCTTACTTTCCTTCACTACGTTCTGTCAGTTATTTTAATTCCTGCATCTGCTATCAGCATTGCATCATCTTGATATCTTATTTTGCGTTGACAGTGGCAACAAATAATGAATCCTTGTAGGACTTGAATTTCTCTCAGAATCACCTCACTGAATAGGTTGAATAAATCCAGTGAGAAGGCACATTCTTGTTTTGAACTCTTTTCAATTTTTATATATTTACAGAATTCATTTTTTATCTTTATACAGGTGATTGCTGCCAGTAGAGGTTTTGAAATTATCTAATATTCTTTTAGAAGATCTCAAAGTTACCGTGCAATACTAATAGATAGTAACTGATAAAAAGAAGTCATTTTAAAATGGTGGTCTCACCTTTTTGGCTTGTTGAAAATGTATTCTTGTTCTCTGAGTCCTTTGTGTATATCTCAGCATCTATAAATAGGTGAAAAAAGATATATAGATGTCAAAAATATCAAAACAATTTGATATATCAGAAAAACAGTATATCATTTGTTTTATAAGCAGTACTTATCATGTGCTACACCCCTCACACTATCACAATCATTAGTTTGACATCCATCAGTTTCAAGAGACCCTGGATCTGGATCTTTTTCTTTTTCCATACCTGCTGAGTTTGTTTCCTATTCATACACAAGTCGTTTGCTGCCAATATAGATTTTTGATTATCCTAACAGCTCTTCCAAAAATGTCAAGGTTTTCGAGCCTCTCTATCAAGTCCTTGTGTTGTACTTTGTCGAACGTCTTTGTGTAGTCTATAAAGCATAGATAAAGGTTACTAGCTGTATTCCAGTGAGCTGGTCACACTGTCTATTTGACTCTCCCTTCCCTGGGCCTAAAAGTTAAAATATTTTCTTCAACCACCGACAGAAACAATATGGAATCATGTCTTAAAATATTGTTAAAATGTAAGCCATTTTTCTTTTAACTTTTGCTTAAATTTAAAAGTTTTCATGCTTAATTGAAGGATTGATTTTGTTCTTCTAGCCAAAATTTCACTGCCTGGACTTAACTAAGTTAAAACTCAGCAAGTCACCATCCTTTTCTTTCTATTGGAGTGGATGGACTGGGCTATCGCCTGGTTCATACTCCAACCACGTCTACTGAACAGGTGAAGAGGCTCATACCTTGTTTCCTGTTTAGGATACGGTTTCCGGTTTTCTCTTTTCCAATCTTTTCTCTCTTTTCTTTTCTTTATTTTTTTTTCAATTGGAGTAGATAGACTAAACTATTGCCCAGTTCACACTCCGCCCACATCTATTGAACAGGTGAAGAGGCTCATACCTTGTTTCCTTTTTAGGATGCGGTTTCTGGTTTTCTCTTTTCCAATCTTTTCTCTCTTTTCTTTTCTTTATTTTTTTTTCAATTGGAGTAGATAGACTAAACTATCACCCGGTTCACACTCCACCTACATCTATTGAACAGGTGAAGAGGCTCATACCTTGTTTCCTGTTTAGGATGCGGTTTCCAGCTTTCTCTTTTCCAATCTTTTTACTCTTACATAGCCCCCTGCGCATCACTGGCATTATTGCCTTGCTTGGGGTGATATGATTAAAAAAAAAAAAAAAAATTTGAATTGCTCATACAGATAGCATTCTGAGTATCAATATTACATTCCTCATTCCAGTATCTTTAACAAACGTACATTGTTCTTTTCTTATCTCTAGGCCGATTTTCCTGCACGCTTTGTTCATCACAATTGGGAAAATGAGTTTTCTTATGTGGCTCATTAACTGATTGTTTGTTGGATCTCACATTCCTTTGCACCTGGTTTCTTAGGTAGTGTTGTGAAGATTGTTCTGCTTAGTTCCTCCGGTATATTGCAGCTGTTATAGATTTCGTTTATGATTTCTGTTAGTCTGTCTATGCCAAAGACTTCTTGGGACATCAACATCTCTATTACAATCCTGTTTTGTCCTTCTGCTTTGTTTCTCTTCAATTTGGCTATTGCCGATTCAATTTTGGTTTTTAATATTTCTGGTTCATCTGTAACTTTGTGCATTGTTGGTTGCTCTTTGGACACTCTTACTGTATTCTGTCAAAACACTTCCTTGATATTTAAACTTTTGTACTTGTTTGATTTCTCCAGTTTGTAAATTGTATGTTTTTCTGTTCATTTTGCTAACAACCATGCATTCTATCTTCTTGCAGTTGATGTTTACTACTTCCTTCTTACTTTCCTTCACTACGTTCTGTCAGTTTAATTCCTGCATCTGCTATCAGCATTGCATCATCTTGATATCTTATTTTGTGTTGAGAAGGCACATTCTTGTTTTGAACTCTTTTCAATTTTTATATATTTATGCCACCACCCAAATGGTCACTGTTGGTTTCAATCCCGTCATCTGGTCATAGATTCACTCTGTCACGGTGTTTTCTCTTGTCCCATGTTGTGTTGATTAATCACAAAGTAGTCACATGAGTTCTCCATTAACTATCTCTCTGCCGAACTAAAACAAACTGGGAAGTGTGCACACAATTAAGTAATAAAAGAAAGAAATATAACATCAAAGAAAATAAGTGGACTGACGACTGAAAAGTGTTGTAAAATAACGTCTTTATATACAGATTATACACAAGGCAGTAACGCCACTGATGTGCAGGGGGCTACGTAAGAGTAAAAAGATTGGAATAGAGAAAACCGGAAACCACATCATAAACAGGGAACAAAGGATGAGCCTCTTCACCTGTTCAATAGACGTGGGTGGAGTGTGAACCAGGTGATAGTTTAGTCTCTTGAATAATTTCCCATCCCTGCTTCTATCAACTGGTAGCAGAATGGACATTTCTTAGGTAAATCGAATTATTCTCCTAAGCAATAACAAGAAATCTGGCTGGCCGCAGCTCGCTGCTTCGAACAGAAGTCTAAGTTCGTTATAAGTCTAGTCAACTTGTTGCTTGTTTTCCGGAATGTTATGGAAATTGCCGAAGTGCTGGGTTATTTCAGACTTGTCTGCAAATTCTCTTGTCTGTCTCTTAACTCTGGTTGGT
Organism: Ascarosepion bandense; assembly: GCA_037127315.1. Lineage (NCBI taxonomy): Eukaryota > Metazoa > Mollusca > Cephalopoda > Sepiida > Sepiidae > Ascarosepion > Ascarosepion bandense. The sequence goes on from JBBBDQ010000243.1 coordinate 2,070,251, forward strand.
TGATTGGTGACTGACTTCTCTATGGTCGGCATCCAACGACATGGCAATCATCTCTCTGTCTCTTTACTTCTTCAACTGGGATCTGTCGTTGGTCATTACATCTCTGAACTGGGAAATCAAACTCTCTGCCACTTGAGTTGCAACTACTGACTTTGGTCCCTCGTGACCCTGTATTTATGCCCATGCCACGGTGTGGGTCCGAATGTAGCTGGGTGTCTAACCCCTTGGTGACCAATCGGATGCCGGAGTTAGCTGCTACTCATTGCCTGTGGTTTACCCAATGGAATTAGTCGTCTCCCCCTTTCAGGGCTTGTTTACAGGACCAATGGAATTTTTCTCGTTCTTATGACGTCATCTTCCCATATCCCTTTTCTGGGCTGGACTTAAACAAATTTTCTCTCTCAAAATTTTTCTTTCTCACAAAACAATTTCGGGGATTTTTTTTCTTAAAACAATAGGTATTAACCTTTTTGAACTGACTTCACCCAAAACAAGTTGACAAGGGTCCATTGACATTGTTACCCAAATAATAATTTCTCCGCACCTGTTTTTAATATCCATTCTCTGAGTCACCTATATTTTCAAGTGTCAAGAATACCTTGTTATCTGATGTCAGTGAAAATACCTTTCTCTAAATTATTTTGACTTGGAATCAAAATATTTGTTATCTCAATTCTTTTCACAATTCAGGGCCAGTGTTATCTTAATTCTTTTCACAATTCATGCTAGCGAGACAATCAGACAATCGGACACAAAATGAAATCTCTTTTTCCTTTACCCAGAAAATGAACAACAATTAAATTTATCTTTCCTTTATGTTTAGAATGACCATTGCTAGCCTTCTCTTAGGTGGCCGAAATCGACTCTATGATATTAAACAAATCCATTTTTCTTTTCTTTCTTCTTCTTTTCGGGTTTACAATAATAGAGAAATACAAGGTGTTATTTTTCATCCCTGCTTTCTTATTAAAGATAAAGATTTTCCAGCTACAGTTAATAATTAGTTAATAAAATTAATCACCTGTTTTCCTTTGCTCGTATTTGGAGGATAAGGAAAATTTCTCTTAGTATGTTCTCTTATGATCTGTAATAGCAATTAGAAGATTTTCCGGTTATGGTTATTAATTAATTAATAAAATTATTTACAATCCGCTACAAAATATTGTTATATATTTACAGAATTCATTTTTTATCTGTATACAGGTGATTTGCTGCCAGTAAAGGTTTTGAAATTATCTAATATTCTTTTAGAAGATCCCAAAGTTACCATGCAATACTAACAGATAGTAACTGATAAAAATAAGTCATTTTAAATTGAAGGTCTCACCTTTTGGGCTTGTTGGAAATTTATTCTTGTCCGCTGAGTCTTTTGTGAAACTCTCGGAATCTATTAATAGGCGAAAAAAGAAAAATAGATGTCAAAAATATCAATATTGCTGCTCGTATATGTTGTGCATTATTCTGGTGTTCTTCCAAAATATGTCAAGGTTAACTGGCAGTTCCAACAGGTAAACAGCTCTGATAAAAAGAAACCATTTTAAAAATGGAGGATTCACCATTTTTTCTTTCTGGAATTTCATTTTTGTAGTACTTGTAGACATAAAAAATATCCACAGAATTTGATATGTTACAAAAACAGTATATTATTTATTTTATAAGATGTAAGTTTGATATTCTACACTCCTTTGCATTATCACAATGTTTAGTGTGACATCTGTCAATCTCAAGTGACCTTGGATCTGTGTCCGAAGAGTTATGCATCAGCTGCCTATAGTAGTTCATCATTTGTTATAGTTGTACTGTCCCACATGAAAATGACAGTTTAAATCAAAATAAATGCATATGAAGATTATCTCTCCAATGTTGTCCTGTTGTTTTATTTCTATTAGGCATGCTTCTCCCTAGTGGCAAGTCTCCATTTTTCATTCCACCCTTAGTGTAAATTATATCTCTTGTGTGAGAGATCTTTAGCTACGTTTTAACACGTCTACATCTTCAGGTCCATCAACTTCATGTTCCTTTTCTAGACATCTTTGAAGCAAAGATGTACCCTATTGCCAGTGGCTAGTTCCTCATACCGAAGGACATTTGAAACCCTCCTATCCAGTATATGGTATACATATTCAAACCAGCAGAGATGATATTGTTGGAGAAATGTGTAAACACTCATTGTAATTGCCATTGCCACATGAAACGTGCGTGAGAGAACTGACAAACTGTGGGTATATATTTTAAAAGGTTTTATTTCTTTTACTGTACTTGTGTAGCTATGAAAACTTGTTGGCACCTCGTGTGGGCTATGGCAATTGAGTTACTCCCTAACAGTTCCGAAAACGAATGTGCTGCCACTGGAGATAACAAATTTACGTTTGATCCCTTAGAAGGTCTCAATCCAAAAGCCTGTTAAGAGGGTTTCTATTTCTTACGCAGAAACCAAAAATCCTATATTTTAGAAAAGGTTGCCATAAGACAGCTTATTTGTTATATTTTTATTCACTTATTCTAACTTTACTGTTTTGTCTCATACTTCTCATTTAGACCTCATTATTGTTTTACGTTATCCTAAAATATATTTTCTGGCCACATTGTCCCAAGGGGTGACAAGGCCGCTGGTCAAGAATACAGGGCTCACTTCGGCAAGAAAACGAACCTGCTGATTTTTATATTGGGTTTGGTAGAAAATGGTGCCTGATGGCAGCTACACTCATATCTGAATTAAAGGAACACATAATCTAAAGACTGCAATCACAATCATAATGACAAATGTATTGCCAATAGACAATACAAGAACACCAACAAATAGTAACAGGTATAACAATCAAGTAGACAATATCTCTGCCTAGGACGCATGCATCTGTCTAGTGAAGAATGTGTCCGTCTAGTGAATAATGCTTCCGTCAAGTGACGTATACTCTCATCTAGTGACCTATGCTCTCGTCTAGTGAAGATGGCTCTATAGTTCGCTCTAGTCACAGTCTTTTATAGACCGGACCATATCCATTCCAGGGTAGGATAGGATATTCCTCTACAACACATTCTATCTTCTTGCAATTGATGTTTACTACTTTCTTCTCACTTTCCTTCACTATGTTTTGTCAAAGTTCCTTTAGTTTAATTTTTGCATCTGCCATCAGCATTGCACCATCTTCATACCTTATTTTGTGTTGATTGTGGCAGCAAATAATGAATCCTTGTAGGACTTGTAATCCTCTCAGAATCACCTCACTGAATAGGTTGAATAAACCGATTAGAAGGCATATTCTTGTCTTACACTCCATTCAACTTTTGTTTCTTTAGTAGAAAAACTTATCTGAGTATCAACTGCACAATCATCCACCTCCCATTTTTATGTAAACTTTTATGTGAAATTTCAAAGATTGAAGAAGCCTTATGCAGTACAACAGACTCATGAACAATCTCAACCTACAGAAAAAAATACAAGGAAGATATTGGATATGGAATCTAGAAATGGTATGCTCTAAAAAAGTGTAAGTGGCAAATGACATCATTCCAAAAGAATAAAGATGTGGAAAGGAAATGAGTGGATCACCGATGTGATTCTTGATATGATGAAAAAGAGACAGAAAGCAATGCCATTTATGGTAAAGAATACAGAAAACTACACAAGGAAAAAAGGAGTCAATGCAGACAGGCTCAATAGCAAATGTGCATAAATAGATAGATTGATAATTATCAATAAAGGAGATGCATAAAAAATAAGAGAACTAACAGATCATAAGACATGCTCATCAATAGAATGTGTAAAGTCTAAGGATGAAACGCTTATAATAAATTAAGAGGAAATACTTCAGTGATAAAAGAGAGCAACTGACAATGTTCAGAAATACCAATGGACAGGAAATATTAAAAACTAAAGTGGAAGCTGCACTGGCCAAATTGAATAGAAACAAAGCAGCAGGAACAGATGATATTATAATAGAGATGCTGACAGACTTAGAAAATTTCAGTGTAGACAAAATTACAGAATTAATAAATGAAAACTACAGCAGTTGTGATATACCAAAAGACTTAAATAGATCCATTTTCATAGCACTTTTAAAGAAGCTAGGTATGAATAAATGTGAATGCCATCAAACTGTCAGCTTAATGAGATATATAAAAAAAACTCATCATTGGAATTCTGAATAGAGCCCAAAGTAGATTCAAGCTGGAAACAGGACAAGAACAATGTGGTTTCATCAAAAACACTGGAACAAGAAACACAATCTTTATGCTCAGAATGTTATCAGACAGAGCAATACAAATGCAGAAGGACGTGTACATGTATTTTATAGACTATGCAAAGCATTCAACAAAGTATGTCACAAAGATGCTTGACAATCTAGATATATTCGGGAATGACATAATCAAGAATCTGTACTGGTAGCAAACTGCCTGCATATGTACAGGAAATGATTTCAGCAGATATACAAAGATAGAAAAAGGTGTAAGACAAGGATGTGTCTTCTCACCAGATCTATTCAACCTACACAACGAGGCAATTTTGAGAACTGAAAAACCTGCCAGGATTTTGTCATTGTGGCTATGACCTGAACAATATAAGCTACACAGATGATACAGTGCTGATAGCAGACACAAAAAGGAAACTTCAAGGCATTCTATAGAAGGTAGCTAAAGAAAGTGAAAAGAAAGTACTATATATAAACTACAAGAAAACTGAATGCATGGTCATCAGGATAAAAAGGGGAGTTTAAAATGCAAACTACAGGTCCGTGAAACAAAAATCAAGCAGGTACAGAAATTTAAATACTTGGGAAGTGTTTTAAAAGAGGACAGAAAGTGCAACACTGAAATGTGAAGGTATATTGTCATGGCCAAAGATGCCTTCCAAATGCTAAGCAGAGTACTGAGAGACAGGAAAATTTAATTGGAAACAAGGAAGAGAGTACTGGATTGTTATGTGATGTCTGTCCTTCAGTATGGTAGTATATGCTGGACAATCACATCAAATATGAAGGAGAAACTTGTGGTTCTACAGAAGGATGCTGATGATACCAGGATCTAAACATATGAGCTATGGCAAGATTTTGGGGAGAACAGAAAAGCAAAGGAAACTAATACTGAACATCAGGAAGAGACAGCTGAAGAAAGACAGGAGAAATCAATGTGTGACATACTTGATAGGCTTCAGCAAATGAATAGCAGAGCAGGGTTTGAGAAGGTTAACAAGAGAAAGGGTGTTAAGAGCTACAATGGAAAGGAAGATGTGGAAGGCTATGATCACTTATGTCTTCAAGGGAGATGATACATAGAAGAAAACTATTTTGTCATTTTAATAAATATTTATTGCTGTAAAGACTTCACTTTCAGTAAATAGTCTTGTCTTGTGTGTTAGTGCCTCTAAAAGTACTTATGAGGAGAAGGACAAAGACTTGAAATCTTCTTTGTCTCCTTAAAGTCTGCAATTTCTTCTTTTTTTTTCACTTTAATATCATGAATGAATTTAAAAATGTTATTCCCTACTAAATCTAAGTTCTTGTGCTAAGCACAAACAACTAAGAAGAGAAGTTCTTGTGCTAAGCACAAACAAGTAAGAGAAGTGTCATATTAGGTGGAAATTAATAAAACAAGATTCAACCATTGCATTAAATTTTAGAGGAAAATTAAGTAAGTCATAAGTGGTGACCCAGGGAATATGAACAAAAAATAGGTAATATACGCAGTACCTACAACTTAACAACCATCCTGGATACATGATAGCAGCTCAGGCAAACTGGGATAAAAGGGTGCAAGAGGATAACAACACTCAGACAAGAGCATTAATTTGCCTACTTTATGTGAAGGAATTAACAGAAAAACGACAAAAGAATCTGTGGTCTATATAATATCAGGATGACCTTCAAAAGTGGCTCAAAACTCTGCAGACATCTCTTGGCTGGTGTTGAGAAGGGCTCTCTTAATCAGTAAGAGACCTTGTTTGGTGGGGCTTCAAAATTCTCTAAATGGCATTCACTCTAATCAGACATTTGAGTCACACCTTCAACTGTAGGATTGTATGGCCATCATGAAAATTTATTGAAAACATGGTTCATATGCTACATTGAAAGCTCTTTATCTTTGAGGCTACTTCTGTTTGTAGCAATGCCATACCACCATTGAATAAAGCTGAGCACTATGATTTCTTTTGCATACTCGGCAAGTAATGTAGTTCTTTAGGCATTAGCTTAAAGTCAAGATTAGGATGGAAAGGAAACAACTCCTTTGATCAGAATGTGGCAAAAGCTGGAAGTGTATTGCACATCTGTGTCATGTAAAGGAAGCTGACTTCAAGCGACATTTTGTTGATGCTGGTTAGGCATTAGGATATTGGAAATTCTGGGAGGAACATTGACAACCCTGCTCAGAAATAGGGTAGTTTAGGCATGTCTTGCTTTTTAGCGGATGTATGCTCATTGTCCCCTTTTATTTTTGCCCTCACTTTCTTTCATTTATTTCACTCTCACCTTCTCCATTAGAACTTGACTTGAGATGTCAGTTCTCTGGTAGATGTGTGATACCTTTCATTCTTCAAGTGTTTTTTGTTTTTGTTTCTGTGTTTGGATGACTGTGTGCTTGAGTAAGTGTTTGGACAAATGATTGTGTAAATATTTAAAGTCCAACATTAACTTTGTCCAGGTAACTAATGTTTCTTCCACATTTAACGATTACAGGCTATTAATTTTCCAAAAATAATGTGTCACAGATATATATTTTATTTTTGCAAGATTTTTAAAACCGAGAATTAACTTTCGTTTACAAATGTGTCAATCGCTCAAAAATACTGTCTAACTCCACACATATACTTTTACTTTCAACAAAAACCGAAAACCAAAACATTCCTTCGAATAAAGACGGGATTTGAATACTCCCCTCTTATATCGAGGAAACAAATTCGGTAAAACGGTTAAATAGAAGAAAGAAAGCATATTTTCATTTCAAACGAAAACGAAAAAAAAAACAAACAAACATTGAAAACAAGCAAAAATGTACACAAAATACAAATACCAACAAAAATAAAGAGCCTGATATTTTACCTCCAGAAGAAGTACAGGAACATAAAATAAAGAGAACAAACTCTGGAGAGTCAAATGGAAAAAAGATAATGAATACTTTTATTATTATTAAAAAAAAAAACAAAAAAAAAAAACACTCCGTTATCTGGTAGGAGAGTATTGTAGGAATGAACCAAAATGACCTCAGGTCAGATACTACTACCATGCAGAGAATACATTGTTTCTTTTACCCTCTCTGTCTCTAAATAACTCCCAAGAACTAAGATACCCAAATCTATTCCCTTTTCTTTCTCTGCTACTATTTCTCTTTCCCCTACTCTCTCTATCTCCCTGACCCATGCTTGACCTAAAGGATTGGCCAGTCCCTCTCTGGCTTCTAAGCAGGCAACATGTGTTCTGTTGCTAGCAGACACGTAACACGAAAGTATGTAAAAATAAGAAAATAAAATATTCCTCTCAACGCTAATATTTGTATCCACTTCTTTGTCAATTATACCCACAAAGATACCAAATATTACAGTCCCATGCAAAACAAAATAATGTTTTCTGAAATAAATCAGCCAATCAGGTTACAAGTTTGAGAAAAACTTGGGAAGCTGGCTGGAGCCTAAAAAAGCAATGCGATTGATAAATTGCCACCAACAGCTGTGATTGATAAATTGCCTTATGATAAATAAGTAGTAATTTTTCCTCCAATAGTTTTGTGAATTTCCACAAAAATGTGAGAAAGAATTTATGTGAGGGGTACTGAACAGTTATACTTAAAAAATAAAAATGAAAACAATTCTCATAAAATCGAAAAAATTTTTTCTCTTCTGGCTATGATATTCTTAATAATATAGTTTATAAAAGCAATTAAAAGTTTATCTAAATAAAAAATGGCAAAGTTTTATTGCTATTTTTTTTACTATTCAGAGCAGATTTTCTGAAAAGAAGCAAATATAAGAAAAAGAAAAGAAAATAGGTGATTTACATTCCTCAAGGAGTCTTGCAAGTGCAACTAATAAAACTTTAAAACAAAGTTTCCTGACGGTATTTCTAGAAATTTTAGGAAATTCATTTAGAGGTGAATAAATAACGTATGTGACAAAAAAGTACCTCCACTCATTTACTGAAAAGCAGCATAGAAGGATGTTAAAAGTACCCAAAAAGTTAATAAAAACAAAGTTTGATGTCATATTATTAAGAGGAAAGTTGTTCATTATTTTATTTTTAAATTATTTGGCGGATCTGAAGGAGACTACCACCACCTTCAAATTTGTTCTTTTCTTTTCTTTTTTTTTTTTTTACTTTTTTCAGCGCAGTTTTTAACAATTATTACATAAAGTTTCTGATTATCAAAAAAAAAAAAAGAAAAATTTCAATATTTAATCAATTTTAGGGGAGGTGGCTCAGTTTCTCATACAACGTTAAATCGATCCTCTAGTTTGGAATCACTCGCGTTGGGATCGCTTTGTTTTTTGGGACGAGTTGTTGCTGTTGGTTTTTTTTTTTGTCTTTTTCAAGTTTTTTTTTTTCAATTTTTACGATGGCATCTTCCTCAGAAACTCCAAGAATGGCTTTATTAAACAATTTCGCAAAGGATTGAGTTGTTGAATATGCGAAAGTAAAAAAGTTAAATTGCACAGGATCGATTTTTTAATTTACTAAGTAAGGTTGTATGAAAAACTGAGCACCCCCTAAAATTGTTTAAATATTGAAATTTTTCCAAATTTTCTTTGTTAATCGGAAAGTTTAGGGTTTAATCGATAAAACTGCACTGAAAAAAGTAAAAAAAAATGATAATCAACAAATTCACAGGTGGTGGTAATGTCGTATGGGCGAGTGATTCCAAAATGGAGGATCGATTTAACGTTGGATGAAAAACTGAGCCCCCCCCAAAAAAAATTGTTTACGTTGAAATTTTCCCAATTTTTTTTTTTTGTTAATCGGAGAGTTTAGGGTGTAATGATTAATCGATAAGATTGTACTGAAAAAAGTAGAAAAAGAAAAACAACAAATTTGAAGGTGGTGGTAATCTCCTTGTGGTCCGCCAATTAATCCTTTCCTTTCTAACGCGTTTGAAAATTTTATTAAAAATCCTTTTTTTTTTTCAGTGAGTGACCTGATTTTACAAGAACAAGAGTTTCACGGCAAAAACTTATTAGCTCATTTTTTGACGGTGAAAAACATTAATATGGAAATCTTTGTAAAAAAAAAAATCAAATAATGGTCGGATTTTGATTAAACTTTTTTCAAATTCACAAATGACTGAAAATATTTTTAGAATCATTATTTTCATAAAATCTTAGTTAATATAGAGACCGCTAAGATGAAAAAGATATAAAACCAAAAGTGTCCTAATTTTGAGAATTGTTTTTTTTTTATCAGAAAAGCTAAAAAAAAAAACAATTCTGTTTAAAACCGTCTGGCTTCATAAAAATACACTTAAGTTACGTGTACTATAAAAAACAAAACAAAACAACGATTAAACATTTATTCCTGTCTAAAACTTTTAAAGTAGTAAAAATAACATTTCTTTATGATATCCTCCATTTAAACGAGTTTATCTTTGCAAAGTCATCATAGCACATCACACAAGCACCGCCACTTCGATACAGGAAACATACATGCATATGCCTAACATTGTTATACATTCTCTTACTGAACACACAAGCTATCCAATCAGAAAGCGTCAATTGGTCCACTTTTTAAGCACCTCCAACACACGCATACGATGACAGAGTTTATTGCTTCCTATCTTATCTCGCTAGATTCTTAAAGCAATTCAAAGCTTAAATAATGTCATAGTCTTATTGCATTTTTTTATTTTCTTATTCGGAGCAGATTTGCAGAAAAAAGCTAACTGTTTGAAAAAAAAAGAAAAAAGAGACTTACATTTCCCCCAAGGAATCCTGCGTTACCATATAAAACAAATTTTCGATACAAAATTTAATTTAAAATTTCATGAATTTACGTGGAGAGAAGGTAACAGATATTATGATATATAATATAATTTACCAACATTTTCTAAAAATAGTAATAGTAATTTCAAAAATTTTCATTAATTTGTCAATTTCTAAAAGTTTTCGGATTTTAAATCCGACAATTTTGATTTTTGCAAGAATTCCCAAATTAATGTTTTTCCCCGGAAAAAAAAGTAAAAAAAGGTAATTACATTTATCCATTATTCATTAATGTAATGTAAAATCTGGTAACTACTTGGTTACCTGCTGACGAAAAACATGATTTTTTACTAAAATTTCGAACGTGTTAGAAAGGATTTAAATTTAAAAAAATACTTTGATCTTTCCTCTTAAATAACAATAAACATTTTGCTTGACGAAAACACATTTTTATTAAGTTTATGGCCTTTTTTCTTCATACATTGCTGTTTTTTTTTTTTTTTTCAATGAATTAGTAGGGGTACCTACGCTAGAACCTATTACAAATGAGTAGTGAGTTCGATCCTCACTTGGTACGTCATACTTTCGACCTTGAGCCACATCTAAGCGGCGCTTAGAAGATCAACAAATGTAACTCAAAAAGTATCCAGCTTCTGCTTATTTCACACTGTCTTCAAAAATGAACCTATAACATTTGGTATTATTGCTACTTTGTTTGAAACCATATAATTTTGTCTTCTATTTATTCATGCGTATTCTAAAGAGTCTTTACACTGTTTACATTGTTCGAACTGTTGTCATATTCTCAACGTTTCAACCGTTTTATGCACTGACCTTCTTTAGGTGATTGGAGTGTCGAACTGAATCCTAGTTTCAAGAGTTTTTCCGCTTCCAAATGTTTCAGTATCAGTTATCTCCGTTTAAATCAGCTCTCCAAATTTTTGTTCATCTTTGCTTTTATTCACTAGGCCATTAGGATACGTGGCCCAGTGTAAAAGCAGTGGTTTGATCCAGTGACTTGACCCAAAGTGTTGTAAGTTCAATACATAAACGGAAACTTAGAGAGTTGATTTAAAGGGAGATAACTGATAGTGAGACATCTCATAGCAGTAGTATGACTCGTGGAACTAAAAGAAATATACCTTGGTGAGCAAAATAAAGGATTTGGTTTGAAATTACAATCACCTCAAGAAGGTCAGGGTGTAAAACGGTCAAAACGTCATGAATATAGTAACAAAAATGTGAACAACAGTCTGAACAATGTAAATAGTGTAAATAATTACATTACTTCATTTCAGAAATGTAGACAAATATCTAAGAGTCTTCTTGATTTTGTAAACTTTGACAAGGCTATATTTATGTGAGGTCCTTCAAGCAGTGATACTAGCACACAACCTGGCACAGGAGTTATCTTTAGTTTCAAAAGTGGAGTAAACATTTCTCCTCATTTTAGAGGTGAGAACTTGTCCAGTTACAGGGATTCCAAAGCAGTGGCTGCACCATCCTTCTCATTGCAGCAAGAGAGGAAAGAGTCAGTGTAATATTGATGCCATTATGACAGTGGTTATAGGGACTGGAAAAACAGTTTAGTCCTTGGCACACATGCATACATATATGTTTGGTACTCACAACGTTAAAATGACCTTGTGTCACATCCTGTTTTAGTAGGGAGGCTGGGTAAATATACTCAGCACTATTTAACCCATTACTACCTGCCACATGGACAGATCATCAGCAACTCAACCAGTTCCCCAAAGGTTTTTCTGCTGAGAATGTTGGCTAGGCACCCAGCAGGATGTCAAAGGGAAGATACATCTTTTTGTAAGTCCAATAGCCATCTAACACAGACCGGGCTCCACAGTTATATGTAGGCAGCATTGCTGGGTGGGATGCTTCATTGACTGAAGTCAGCAGATGGGGTCTCTCCACTTGGATGGATTAATAGAAATATAATTGTTATAAGAACTTTGTGACCAAGGTGTTCATGTTAGAGGACATCAGTTGTGTGGTTTCACCTAGTGATGGATGGGCTCCGTCAGGTATACTTGTTCATGATACGCTGTGCACAAAAATGAATATCTCTCCAGCTTTTAATCTAAATATTTGGAGAGAAATGGCCAAGTGCTCAGCTGTCCTCTGACCCCACGATCACACCTCGTCATAGGACTGACGATTCAGGATATCATTCGTGGAATTGGAATATAATTTATTTGGTTTCACATATAAATAAGTTTCAAAGCCATCTCAAATGTCTGGCTCCATTAGAAAACATTGCAAAATCAAATAAAATAAGTAGAAAAATATGTTAACTTACTTTTTGAGTGTGATGTGTTTAAAGTAGTAGTTGTTTTTGTGTTAGTGTTACTGTTAGTGTTCAATATCATCGTTTGATCTTTCGTTACTATTTACCTGCAAATGAAAGTGTTGTTTTGAAAGTTCTTCAACTTTGTCAATTTTTCTTCTCTTTCGTCAACTTTCTTCAGTGCGAACTGGAGTTTAAATAAATACACTTTCAAATATTCTATTTTTTATGGCGACTTTCTTCAAGTGTATCAAATACAAAACTTACTTTACAGTTTCATTTTCAAATAATATTCTGCGGAAAGACGAGAATTTAACATATTTTGTTTCACTTTCTTGCCGATTCATTATTGCGCTTCCTTGAATTGAAAGCATTTTTGCTTCTCAATAAATTACTTTCATTTTATTCAATAATAATTCTATTTTTTTAAAAACAGAAAAAAAAATATTACAGTAACATTTTATTACTATGTCGTATAGGGCAATTATTAACGAAAAAAATCTTCAGAAATCGCTCTGTTTTTAAAAAAAGTACCAAAGTTTTAAAAAAAATTTTACGGGAAGGGTTGCTTCCCTTTAAATGTCAACTAAATTCATTAATGATTAATTTTAAAATTCTTTGTTTATTCAAATTCTTTTTCATTTAATTCTTTTTTGAACATGAGACATTACATTATTTATACTCGCACTATTGTCTTCATCTTTGTTGTTTAAATGTTATTATTACAATTTTATTCGACTGTTGTGGCCTTCGGCCTTCATCGGATATTTGTCGACCCGGGTAACATTCCTAGGCAATTTCAACAAACTGATCACTTTAAATTATTCAACGTGAATATCTAAAGTACCTCCACTCATTTTCGATACCTAAGTATTAAGATTAATTTTTAAAAATAATAAAACTTTCTTGAAGCTTTCATTTTAGCTTTTGAAAGCTAAATGATTAAATTTAAATTTGCTATTTCAAGTACTGATGTCAAACATGAATATTTTAACCTCCGTTGGACCTATACTTCATATATTATTTCAATTGTAAAACATTAATTGGTATGTGTTATATATAAAATGTTATCTTTCAACTCAATTTGCTTTTCTTGGTTTATAGCTTTTCTTTTATGACTTAAAGTGGGCTATCTACAACAAGGCCAAATTCCGTTAACCTGCAACGCACAGTATACAACTACCCTTCACTAGAACGGACTCTTCACTACTAACAGAAAATAATAGTTAAGCAACCCACTATAAATGCAGTAATCCTTTGGGAATAATTTTGTTTTTCAAACAGTAGTATTTTTTTCCGAAAATTCAATAAACTATGACATTAATTAATAAGATAAGCTTTATATATATATATATATATATATATATATATATATATTGTGTATTGAGGCAGCAGATAATTTTCTAAACATATACTGCTAAATGTAAGAGACAATAAATATCCATTATGTTTAATCATGAGCCGTTCTAAACATCGTATTTTGGCTTTAATTTCCGGTTAAAATAAAGACAAAAATTCACCAACATTACATTTTGAAAATAATTTAATTCATTCATCATTTGTATATAAGTCTTACATTTTAATTAAAATCCGACAATTATTTGATTTTTGCAAGAATTTTCAAGTTATCGTGTTTTTCACTGGAAAAAGTGAGTTTCGTAATATTACAATTACATTGTCCATAGTAAACTCTGGTAAGAATTTGGTTACCCGCTGACGAAAAAAAAAAAAAGAAGTAAAATTTGTTACCAAAATTTCGAAAATGTTAGAAAGGATTCAAAAATTAAAAAAAAAATGATTAAAAAATACTTTGATCTTTTCTCTTAAAAATAATCATTTTGACAGAAAAATTTAGTGGCAGGGACAGATAGAAGGGAAGGAGAGACAGGGTGAAGAAGCGCGGGATCGACTTAATAAGCCTGAGCAGGTGGATGGCAGAGAGGGGTTTGGGAGATATACCAAGGGGAATCTATTATAGCGACACGAGATAAGGTCAAGTGAAAATCCATGATCACCTACGTCCTGAAGGGGCACGGTACATAAAAGTAGAAGACCTAAACAAAAAAGATTGTTGTTCCTGTTGGTGAATGTCTTATAAAGCGTTGGTTTGTAAATTTGGTGACCTAGTCATTGTATTGTGAAACTCAGTGGAAACATAACAAGCAATTTCTGATTAATACTAAGTCAGAACAAGAAGAGAGTCTATTTCGAGATATCGACAGAAAAACAAAAACAGTCTGTCCCTGTAGGTTATCGATTAAATAAAGAAATTGTTCAGTACCATTCGAAATTCCCTGAAAACAAGAACCTGAAGACTCCACACTAACCAAAAACGTTTTTATTTTAAAATACAACAAAAATGAGAATGTTGGTCCCATATAAATTGATTTTCTTAGCGCCATTTAGATGTAGTACAAGACCGAAAGTATGGGTTGAAATCACTTAGGTACCTTCACTCATTTTTGATAACTGATTTTGAAATTGAAATTTTAAAAATAAAAATATCAGCCAATCTATGGACACCTGATGATGGCCCGAGCGTACTTGGTCGAAACGTTGTGTCTATTATGATATCTATATCAAACAAGATGAGAACAACTGTTCGTAATAATTTCAAGATTAAAAATAAAAACGTTTTCTTGAAATTTTTATTTTAGTTTTAATTGAAAGCTAAATTATTAAATGTACTATTTCCAGTAAGCAAAATAATCTGCTGTATTTCAAACTGAAATTATATTGATTGGAATCTAAAATTTTGAGATTATTTTTTAATTTTTCAGTTTTTCGGTCATTTTTGTGTTACCGACAAAAGCAACTTAATTCTCGGTTTTAAAAATCTTGCAAAAATAATACATCTGTAATACATTACTTTTTCGAAAATTAGCAAATTTAATGTTAAATTAATCTGATTTACACAAGTATTATTTATGGCATAAAATTTAGAATTACACTATTTCTTAAACACAAAGTTCAACTTTCTGACGTTTCCACCGTATGTGATGCCAAATTAGATAAGATAACACTAACAGTATATGATGATCACAAGTGACATAATTGTACATTTTTTTCGGTTAAGGGGAAGAAACTCACATATGACCTTTTAATTTACACATAGAAATTACAATATAAAAAAAACTTCAAATAGAAAAAATAAAAAATAAAAATTATTTTAAAAATAGGTTAGCAATTGATTCAATTGATTGAATCAGTTGTAATAGGTTTTAGCGAGACATGTTTGCTAACTACACCACGTCGAGGTGTCCTTTTCATTTCAAGTTTTTTAGAAAGTTAATAAAAATACGGGACTTCTAATATTTTTGTTGAAAGAGTGGTACACAATTTTACTTTAAAATTAAACTTACACTTGAAACTACACTACACATTTATTGTCCGTTGCAGCTTACAATTAGACGTTGTTTTTTCATTTTATTAAACTTTTTCTTTTTTTATGTTTCCTGAATTCGAAACTAAACAAATTATACTTCCTTTTCTAGAAATTGTTATTTTCATTATCCAAAATGAAACTAATTCATTCATTCTTTTTTTACGATTATAAAATTAGGTTACAATCGTCAATATGTTATTTAAAACGAAGATTTTTATTCAAATAATATTCAGCTGCATTTAAAAAAGATAAAGTTAAGCTAAATCTATTGATGAGCTTTTTTTTTTATAAAAAAAAAATTCAGTTTATATTAATAATAATTGCCATACATTTTTTATTCATAAATGAAAGAAAAATGGGGTTTATCTCGTTTCTGTTTGGAATTTTGATAGCAACAATTGCGTGGATCCTTTTTTCATTTACCGTTGTTAAGGTAATCCAATCGATATTATTTATTTTATTATTTTTTATTTTTAACAATGAAGAAAGAAATGCAACTTTTACAACAGAAACAATATCAGGTTAGAGATGAGATTGATTTTACATGTCAGACTTTATTGGGTTATTTAATACCGAAATTTGTATCGAGCACTCAGTGATAACAGTAACACTCACGATTTAGCAGTAAATGTCATGTCCATAAAGAAATACCTGAATAACAAATTAATTATACTGCCACTTTGTCGTGTCCATGATAATAAAAATTAATGATAGTGTCAAAAATAATTATAATAAAATAATTTTCACAATTATTATTTATCATTTAATTCACTTTTCCTCTCGAAAATCAATGAGAATCAACCCAAGTTTTCTCCTTTAACAGTAACAGTCAACTGGATCTTAACTCCAAGCCACTCCGAATCCGTTCACACATTGTCTACCGCAGTTTTGGGAGTTTTTTTGTTTTTTGTTTTTTCTCTGAACTTTACTTAGTAACGGACAAATCTTATCTGCCGATTTAAAAAAAAAAATAGAAGTAAAAAAAAAAAAATACAATTATAGCCACCGTGAACAGAAATTCTTTTTTGATTCATCATTTTTTCAGATAATAAACTAAAGCACTTAGAGATCACGAATACCCAAGAAGAAGGACAGTTGTTCATTAAATCTGATAACAGTTAATAGGCATATTCAGTTTGCTAAACTGCCCCTCCTTCATGAAAGCCAAAAATGTGTTCAGCTCCTTAACGTAGTTATTTCTTTAAATATTTACTATTTAAATTTGTTGTTATTTTCCTTATAAAACTCGAAAAATAATTAAGAACAAAAATGTTCAGATAAAAAAAAGAAAAATTGATCGTCGATTTTCTGAGAATATAAAAATTTAAATACTTTTCTAAGAAACTATGACTAGCAAACGAGATGTGAGTTACAGGGTCATGGCTAGGTCCTTTGATAAAGTGGAAATAGGGAAGATAGACATTGATATCCAAATTGTAACAGAGAAAGAGAAGCAACGAGGGAGGGAGAGAGAGATATCAAACCGATGAGTTTAAGAAATTTATTTCCTTAAAGCCTCAAACAATTTACAAATGATTCTAAACAACTTGTAAACTTGTTTATGAATAAGAAAGGAAAATAAAAATGCTATAACGTGTCTATCATACAATTTAGAAATAAAAAAAAAAATTCTTCGAAAACACCAGAATCTGAATTATTTGAGAGACTTTAAGCTTATCGTCATATGGTAATTCTCCCGGATTAATAATTTACAATGTACATCATCTTCACTTCATTATAAACAAATTTAAATTGAGAAAAAAAAATCCTTTAATATTAACTATCAATGATTATTTTTCATATTCTTTTGTAAAACTTGTCTATTGAACAGGTGAAGAGGCTCATTCCTTGTTCCCTGTTTAGGATGTGGTTTCCGGTTTTCTCTTTTCCAATCTTTTCATTTTTTTCTCTCTTTTTTTTTTTTTTTTTTTCAATTGTAGTAGACAGACTAAACTATCGCCCGGTTCACACTCCACCCATGTCTATTGAACAGGTGAAGAGGCTCATCCCTTGTTCCCTGTTTAGGATGTTGTTTCCGACATTCTTTTTTCCAATCTTTTCACTCTTCTAACTGGAGTAGATAGACTAAACTATCGTTCAGTTCACACTCCACCCATGTCTATTGAACAGGTGAAAAGGCTCATCCCTTGTTCCCTGTTTAGGATGTGGTTTCCAGTTTTCTCTTTTCATTCTTTTCACTCTTTTCTTTTTTTTCAATTGGAGTAGATAGACTAAACTATCGCTCAGTTCACACTCCACCCTCGTCTATTGAACAGGTGAAGAGGCTCATCCCCTTTTCCCTGTTTAGGCTGTGGTTTCCGGCTTTCTCTTTTTCAATCTTTTCACTATTACATAGCCCCCTGCGCTTCAGTGGTGTTACCACCTTGCTCGAGGTGATACGATTAAAAAAAAAAAAAGAAGAAAACAATTGTATGAAAAAGCAACATATTGTGAAGATAACTGAATCAAATCAGTAATTGTGAATCAACCTCAAAAGTTGGGCTTGTTCCTCTAAAAAACAAAAAAACAAAAAAAAACCAAACAAAATGACCCCAGTATCTAAAATTTGTGCTAAAGCCAGAGTAGAGCAGTTTTCTTTTATGTAGAAGAAAATATTTTCATTTGCAAATTCTGTCTCCGTAGTGTTGACATTTTTAGGGTTGACACAATCAAAGATCACATCAAATCAAAAATTCAATTGACAAAAAAAATCTTCAAAAAAGTCAGCTCAACTGAAATAGAAGACAATCACAACTTTATTGAAGAGTAAAGAGGTATGAAATTATTTTGTCCTTGATTTTTTGAAAATGTGCATTTGTCTGAGATTCCCCCATACAAACTTGACAAAATGAGGCCATTCATATTAAAACTTTGTAAAGAAGGTGGTGCTATTCCAAGTGTCAGTTGTGTTAGGCAACTTCATCTATTAAAATTGTTGGGTTTTCATTTTGCTCAACTGAAAGCCAAGATTGCTAATCAATCAGTCAGCTTCATAACAAACGAAACAATTGATTGTCATGACTAAAGCCTTTTGAATGTGATTGCAAGCATTCATGTGGAGTCATTTCTCATTAATGTTGTAACCTTGGGAAAATGCAATCATCAAACAGTAAGTCATGCATGCATCTGAGCTTTAACTCATGTTGCTATTGCGTTTGAAGATATTATTTCCTTTGTAACAGATTCTGCAGCCTTTTGCAAAAAAGCTATCAATGATTATTTTTCATATTCTTTTGTAAAACTCGTCTATTGTATTGTCAAATCTCTTTATTAACAGTTGCTATTGTTATATACCGGTGTCTTCTGGGACCCACAATGTGGATAAAATGTGGCTGATTCACTGATGTATTGGACCAAACGACTAATGTTGCAAGCAGGAGGATGATGACAATCTTCTGTTGGACTGCTATCCATGATGATGACAACAATTAATTCTGCACAACTTTGGCCAATTTCCCTATGTGGTGTTGATTATTCTTAAAATTTCTGGGGGATGATTAACTTCTCTAATCATAAATCGTTTTGTCGGGGAAAACTCAACCTGACTTTTTCATAAAAATCAGTTTCACATAAACATTTCGTAATCTTCTTTTTCATCTTCTTTGTCTCTTTCGTTGTCCCTGTCAGCAACAACAAATACAATCTGTAACAAATGCCTCAGTCTAAAAACAATGTACTAGATCCATAGGTAAATAAAATATAATTATGTTTTATTTTCCTTTATTAAAGATGTCTTCGGTGACGTACCATGGGTTAGGAAGTTCTTTGGTCAGAAGTTATCAGCACCCTCCCATATACAGAAAGATTCCCAAAGTAAGCTAAGCCTGACTAAGAGAATAACTGCTCTCGGTGACAGTTGGAATCAGACTCTTTAAAGTCAAACTTAAAATTACTACTAAAAATTTTCTAATTGCCAGCTTGACATCAATTCCGCACCATTGACAGCTGTCTTCCAGTAAAACCTGAATCTGGAGCATAACCTTCTGATCCTGGTAGACCAAATAAAAATTTGAACCTTTTTCTCTTCCACAATTGACACTTTTCAATGAAAACATTTTATTCAAATTTCACTTGCATTACTATGTGCAAATACACTTCATTATCAAAAACTCAATCTTGCCTGAAAATATCATCCAACAAATATTTAACACCATGTGTTGTGCTTAGCACATATTTTAAATCTTGTTGGTGAAGTTTATTCACACTGGCCAGCATTTGATAATGTTACCCAGCTCACTGGTTTCAAGTCAGCTTTTTTTAAAAAGCCTGGTTGAAAAAAGCAATACTTAAAATGGCTTTGTACAGTTTTATGAAGGATTTTTTTTAAGCAAGAATAGAGCCATCGCCTTGTGGTAGATAGGATTCTAGAATTAGTAGATGATGGTTGACTACAATATACATCTTACGCCTAAATTTCCTCCTAAATCTGCATTTTATAAATGCAAACAGCACTCATCTAATAACAGCTTTGATAAACTAAGAAGCTAAGTCTCCGCTTGCGTGTGTTGTACATAACATATTTCTGATAAGGAATTATCATTATTTACAGTCAGGTTTATATCATCAGCTTTGTTATTAGTATCACAACATTTTGAATGTTGTACTCTCCAGCCCTTATCAAGTGGCCTGTTGATTTGATTAAACTTCAGAGAATTTCAAACTGAACACCTTATTTATACTATGATGGTAGCTTGTTCTTGTTCTGTTGTCCATGTCTAGGGCTACCTCATCTTGTTCGTTTTTTTTTAGTACAAGAAAATAAGATGTCAGAAGAGTGTTCGACAAGCCAGGAGTACAAGAGAAGAGAAATGCAAGGGCTTTTATTGACAATAAAACCCCTATTGTAAAATGGAAAATATAAAAAAAAAATAGAACTTGTAAATCTCTACATGAGCCATGTTTTCTATATTTACAGGAAAAATTTCAAATTATTAAATTCCCCAAATGAAACCTGTTAAATAAATATAGCAAAGTAACTTCCATCTGTCATCATTGTTTAATATATACCCTTAAGTATAGTTATTTTGTTTTCTACTGTTGTATAACTAGATCCCATAATCTATAATCTACCCCATTGCATAAATCTATTGATTCTCTCATTTTCTGTTAATTAATTTGTTTCATTTAATTTTGATATATCACCTACTAGGTTGACTATATAAGCTTGACATATATTATATTTGAACCCTTTTCCATTCTTATAACAACTTTGCCACTTTAAGTGATAATAACTTAAAAAAAGAATTCTGTAAAGGTTTCACAAACAGATTCAACACTATTGCAGACATGCTAGGATACAAATGCTAGGATACATCTTCATGTTTCATAACTGACACCAAAGGGTCTGGCTTTCCACGCCATCTTAATTCTCTACCTCTCTAATCTAATAATTTCATTCCCCTTATCCATCATAACCTTGCTTTCCATTGATTAACCGAGCCAAACCCGCCTGAATTCCATGACCACCCCCTTAATTGACTGGATATTGTATGGTTTTTAAATTTCTGTATATAATGATTCCTAACAGAAAAAATATTTTGCTGCCTGGTGAGGTGTTAATAAACTAGTACCGAAACACTATGGCTCTTCTGTTGCAGTCTCCGTGTTTTTATTATAAACACTTATAATAAAAATATTACTATAAATATTGCTCTACTATGTATTGAGCACTCTTTAAAAAGTAAATCACTAAAAACAGCAGATTGTTAATTCATTTGTTTGTACAACTTCTGTAGGGTGTTCCATTAAAACAGATCAAAGTTAGCAATAAATAAAATTGTTTTTAATGAAATTTTATTTATTTCACTATTGGATCATGTTATTTTAGTCATGGCAATTAGGTTTCAAAAATAATATAGCCCCCCAAATGTCCGCCAAGGCTTTGGTGGCACACCTCCACTTGATGGTCAAAATTTTTGATGCTTTCTCTACATACTTGTTCCTTGATCTCATCAATATGCCTTATTATCTCATCCCTCAGTTGTTGTATTGTTGTTGGCTTGTTATCGTGTTGTCATAGACTTTGCTTTTGAGATGACTCTAAAGGAAGTGCGTTGTGGTACGGTGGATATCGACTCAGAACGAGAAATCGGGTACCTGAGTTCAAATTCCAGTTGAATTCATTGCATTCACTTACGCGCAAATACCCTTGGGAAAGGTATTAATCCGTCTCTTCCCTCCAGTTATGGGTTAAATAACAGGACAGATTGGGTTCTATAGACTTTGCTGGCAACCAGTCTATCGCAGAAAGCAATGGCAAACTACTGCGGGATAATCTTCTGCCCAGTCAGTCATGTCTCAAGAGAGACATGATCGCCCAAGCGTGTCTCATGTAGGGCACTAAACTGACTTACTAAAGGAAGAAATCTAAAGGTGTAAAGTCACACAATCATGGTGGCCAATTTTTTTTTTTTTTTTTTTTTTTTTTTATAAGCGTTTCACCCCGAGCAAGGCATGTCACTGCCACTACTGTGCAGGGGGCTACGTAGAGAGGAGAAAGGCTGGTTCACTGTTTCAAGGGATGATGCCACCTGGGAACTTCTCTTCTTTGAATGTCCATTTTCATAATATGCTTCAATAACTTTAACACATTGTTAACCTTTCCATGGTTGAAAATGACAAAGAATAAATTTGTAAAATCTGAAAGAAATTGAAAAAAATCATTAGACACTTTAACTTAATTCATCAGTCCAAGTTATTGGAACACACTATAAATATATAACATATATTAGAACAGCCTATATATAAAATCTTCTGTACAATTAAGATGGAAACTGATGATAGTTCACCTGAAATAGGCCTACACTTCCGATTTACCATCAAATAACGTGTCTGCCTTAATTTTTTCTTATATATATATATATAAAAAATCGGTCCAAGTCATTGGAACACCCTGTATATATATATATATATATATATACACACAGGGTGTTCCAATGATTATAATAATAATCTTTTCAAAGACCACTACATATACAGTGGTCTTTGAAAAGATGATTATTATTTATTAGGTTTACGTATTTCACATTGTTTCAGTTTCAATTTGGTAGGAAGAAAGGATAAACCAAAATAGCATTGTCAGATAAAAATTATTGGAGGCTCATGGATCATGATAACTTTCAATGCATTTTCATTTGACTAAATTATATTCAATTATATTTTATTACCAGTGTTACCCTCATGTAAATTATGATACAATGAGTGTGTTGTTTAATTTTAAATAAGTTTTTATGCTCATATGTTAATTTGTTATATCTGAAACGTGTGTGTATAATTTGGTACAGACACTGTAGAATGTGCCCTGTCTTTAAATGAATAACTAGTAAGGGTTTTGGTAAATATAATACAAACTTTTATCAGGGAAAACTATCTTTCAATCTATCGATCTCAGTATATTCATATCTATCTATCTATCTATCTATCTATCTATCTATCTATCTATCTCAGCAAAATAAATAAATGTTCAATTTATATGCAAAACAAAATACTGAATTTGGAAACTAAGTTGAACATTTAATTTTATTTGTTACTATATACATGAACATACACCCATGCCCATGGTAAAATTTCTGGGTGTTATCCCTGTAGGCTGTGGTGCTTTTCAAATTTGGTTGTATAATCTAGTGGATTGCTTTGTGATACCCAACAAGAAAAAAAAATACTTTCTTGTCTTCTTGCCAAACCATTGTGTTCTTTTTGACTGGATACTTTGTGAGTAATGCCTTCATAGAAATAAACAACTCAATAAGCAGAATTATCTTCAATAATAAAGATTTATTAAAAGAGACAATAAAAATTGTGCAGTGGAAATACGTCATTTTAACAAGGGCAGTAGGTACAGGAAGGTAAAGAAAAAGGGTATCGGCTCTTGTCTTTCTTCCATTCAGTTGTCTACTGCTACAAAATTGGTGGAAGCAAAATTTCAGGTATTTTTCTTGTGATGAGCTAATTGACATGGCTTGCAACTGGAAATGGGCTTGAACTGAATTGAACTCACTGTTCATTCCAGTGGCTCATATTTATGGAGGATTCATGTTATATATCTTGCATGATCAGAAGTGATGACAGATGATCAGGATCAGATAAACTCCTTTGTTTGTCTCCAAATTATGTATGAATATGAGCAGATTGGAGAATAATATGATTTGGGTCAGTAAAAATAAGGTAAAATGCTGTCATTAGAATACCAGTCTAGCCCCACATGATATTACTCACTCACACATGAATTCTGGTATCACTCTTTCTAACCCTTTTATTTAGGATTCTCAGGTTCAAATACTCACAGTTCCAACTAGGAATTTTCAAATTTATTTCTATTTTCCAAGCCGATTTTCAGTCTTTGCTTTTTTCCTAAATTATATATTCAATATAATCAATTTATCCTCTTTCTTTCCTTCTCACTCTCACCTTATACATGCTTTTAACCCTATCAGCTCATATTTTAATAAAATTGCTTTCCTAAGATGATTACAATGACACACATGTGTGCGTTCATGTGTGTTTATATCTATGTATATTGTTTAAATAAGGTACATCTACTAATTTGCTTAAAAACAGTGCAGTATGAAGAAAAAAGACCCAGACTTAACAAAAATGAAGTTTTCCCATCAAAATGTTCATGTTATTATTAAGAGGAAAGATCAAAGTATTTTTTAACTATTTAAAAAAAGTTTTTAATCCTTTCTAACACATTCAAAATTTTGGTAAAAAAATGTTTTTCATTAGTGGGTAACTAAATCGTTACCAGAGTTTACAATGGATAATGTAATATTACGTAACTCAAATTTTTTCCAGTGAAAAACATTAATTTAGAAATTCTTGCTAAACTCAAATAATAGATTTTAATGAAACTTTCAGGGCTTATTCACAAATGAATGAAATTATTTTGAAATTATTATGTTTAGAAAATCTTCGTAAAAATACATATTTTTTTCTTAAATCTATTACTTTCCACCTCCACATAAATTCATTAAATTTTCAGAAATTTAATTGTATTTTGAAAAGTTGTTTTATTAGTTAAATGCAGGACTCCTTAGGGAATGTAAATCATCTATTATTTTTTTCAGACAGATGACCATTTTTCAACCATACTTCGCTGTCATTTGACATCTTGCTGTCATCCATCATTTGTACCTTGTTCAGTTTGCACCTTAGTGATTAAGAGATACTTTTATTCTAAATTTTGTGCTATAAACAAGTAAAACTTGTGTAAATAAGATTAATTTCACTTTAAATTTGTTAATTTTTCAAAAATAACATGTCACAGATGTATATTTTAGTTTTGCAAGATTTTTAGAACTAAGGATTAACTTATGTTTATAAATGTGTCAATTGCTCAAAAATAGCTGAAAATTAGAAATTTTTTAAAATCTCAAAATTTTAGATTCAAATCAATATAATTTCTGTTTGAAACACACCAGAGTGTTTTCCTTACTGGAAGATTGCTGGAAATAATGTATTTTGATTACTGGAAAGAGTAAATTTAATAATTTAGCTTTCAATTAAAGCTAAAATAAAAGTTTCATGAAAATTTTCTTATTTTTAAAAATTCACTTTAAAAGTTAGGTATTGAAAATGGGTGGAGTTACCTAATTCAAATGAAGTGTAATAAATCTTTCAATCTAAAACCAGAAATAAAAATCCTATTTTCTCAACTCTAATCAAAACAATATTTTGTTTATTTTCAAAGGTGTTACCTCATGATTTCATGACATATATCCAAGAATTTAATTGTTTTGGTAAGTTCAATATTAATATATTCTTTTTTCAATATTACAAATTATCTTCTAAACTAATGTTTCCATTACTTTCCATTAAATTTTCAGCTTTTGCATTGTAACTGATTAAAAACATTAGCGTACCTGAAGGAGACTACTACCATCTTTAAATTTGTTGTTTTCATTTTTTTTTCCTTTTTTCGGTGCAATCTTATTGATTACACGCTAAACTCTCAGATTGACAAAAAGAATTTGGAAAAATTTCAATATTTAAGCAATTTTAGGCAGGGGCTCAGTTTTTCATACAACGTTATAGTAAATCGATCCTCCATTTTGGAACCACTCGCCGGTACGACATTACCACCACCTGTAAATTTGTTGATTATTAATTTTTTTTACTTTTTTCAATGCAATCTTATCGATTAAACCCTAAACTTTCCGATTGACAAAGAAAATTTGTAAAAATTTCAATATTTAAACAATTTGGTGGGGGAGCTTAGTTTTTCATACAACCTTATAGTAAATTGATCCTGTGCAATTAACTTTTTTGCTTGCGCATATTCAACAACTGAATCCTTTGCAAAATTTTTGAATATAGCCATTCTTGGAGTTTCCGAGGAAGATGCCATCTTAAGAACTGAAGAAAACTTGAAAAAGACAAAAACAAGAGCAACAACTTGTTCCAAAAAAACAAAACAAAGCAACTCCAACATGAGTGTTTCCAAAATGGAAGATCGATTTACTATAATGTTGTATGAGTCCACCCCCAAAATTGTTTAAATATTGAAATTTTTTCAAATTTTTTTTGATAATCAGAAACCTTATGTAATAATTGATAAGACTACGCTGAAAAAAGTTAAAAAAAAATATTAAAAATAACAAATTTAAAGGTGGTGGTAGTCTCCTTCAGGTCTGCCCAAACATCTATTTATAGCAGCAGTTGGGCATCATGCAAACCTATTAAGTTTGTTTCTAACCTTGTGTCCTCAGGCAATGATCTTATGTAAAGGTTAATGGAAAACCAAAGACTTCCAAGACCTTTAGTGTGCAATTTCATAGAACAATCTATCATGTTTTCAGTTTATCGACAAGTTCTGGAAGTAGTGTGTCATGTGGGTGTATTAATAGGGCATCGTAAATATATTGGTAATATGTTGAATTTTCTTTTTTGAAAATACACTGAAAGTAGTGGCTGGATTCTGATGACACCCAATTAATGAGATGCTACTACCAGAACTTGTTGATAAACAAAACAGGATAGAACACAAAAATCAATTTCACTGATGAAACAGAATAAAACTACAACAACAGGGCTCTACATTGCGAGTGAAACAGTTGCATTTACCAGTGATTTTTCCAAGTGGAGACTAGAAATAATAAAATGTTTATCTTTTGGCGACTGTGTTTTTTTCACCGACAATCTTTCAAAGCTCATTACTGAGTGAAAAATGTCTGTTCAACCCTTTGTTTTTTTTTAATAAAACAAGCAAAGTCAAATTATTTAAACAATGAAAGGTTTAATAGAACAATATACAAGATATTAATTGGCATTTTGATGACAACAGCACACATTTTATTCACAGTTTCATGTTTCGTTCATCTTTCTGAGCATGTGCAAAGATTTGAAGAAACATGGCAATGAAGAAAGCAATACCAAAGCCAATAGCGGTTTTCTTTACAAAATCGAATAAAGTAGAAATGCTGAATGAAACTGAGACTCAAAAGAATGCCCTGAATGATAAACAAAGTAATGATGACACACAAAATGGAAGTAAACCGTCCATTGTACGAGAATTCCGACAAGTTTGGTTGTTAACATTCGCCTGGCTTCATTATGATAAAAAAAAACGCGATGTATTGTGATTTTTTGTCGTAGGGCTGGTTCAACTTTGGCTGGAAAAACTGATTTTGTAGATGGTAGTACTAAATCTAAATGTGAGAACGCCCTTGCCCATAGTAAAAGTCTTAGACACGGCAAGTGCTGTGACTTTATCATTAATAAAACAAGCAAGCACTCAATTGAAAAGTCTCACATTGCCAAGAAATTTCTCGACGCAGAAATCAAATCAAATGAAAAGGATTTGATGGATTTGAACACAGTTTATTGCAAAACTGAAGCCCCTACTCTTACTTCAATACAAAAATAGGCTACCTGTGACACCTGCATACAGTAACTATGTTAGGTGTGGTGAAATAATGTCTACTATTGCAAACACGATCAGAGATGAGACATTGGAATCTATCAGTGACTCATTATGTTTCAATTATGATTGATGGTGCCACTAACAGCTCTGTATCAGAAAATGAAGCTGTTTATATGAGAACAGTGTTGAATGGCAAAGCAGAAAATAAACTTGTTGAAGTTATTGCCATTGAACATGGCCATACTAAAGGCATTATCTCTGCTACTAAATTTGCTCTTTCAAAAGTGGGGATCAGTGATGATAAAATGTCATCAAGAATTGTTGAGTTTTGTGCAGATAGGGCAAATGTGAATACAGGACAGAGGAAGTTAAGGCAGGAAGTTCCCCATCTCATAGACTTTCACTGTATGGCACATAGGCTTCAATTAGCCCTATTGAAACTACAAAAACAGACTCCTATTATGCAGTCTGTCAATGACTGTCTACATTTGATATGGAAGACTTACCACTTCAGTCCAAAGAGCAAGAGAGAACTCAAGATCATTGGAAAAGAACTTGAAGCAAGAATTTACTCACCAGCACCAGTGAAGGGCACCAGATGGATTCCCCATGTAGGCAGGGCAATGAGAGTCTTTCTCCAAGGAAAGAAAGATTGTCATTTGGCTGAGGATCATGGTCAATACGCAGCAGTCTACACTCATCTGGAAAATCTTGCAGCAACATCATCAAATGCAGACATTGCTGGTAGAGGTAAGAAAATAAACAAGCAATTGAAGGATCTTGTATTCACTGCATTTTGCCATTTCATATCCGATCTATTTGGCGAGCTAGCTTTGCTCAGTCTAAAACTACAGACAAACAATCTGATTCTTTCTGTAGCAGTTGCATCAATTAAGGATTGTGTGGAAACTGTTTCAAGTATAAAGGAGGAATACATTCCTGGGAGAATGTATGAAAAGTTTATCCTGTGTATTGAAGAACAACAGTATGAAAATTTGCAGCATAATCCAAAATTTCAAGGAGTTGAAATGAGCAGGAATCCTGTTTATGAGGCCAAAGAAAAACTAAAGAAGCATGTTGAGTCTACAGTTGACATTACAATCAAAGAACTAGAGTCAAAGTTTTAAAATCTGTTGGGAACAAATACAAGTGTAGATGCTCCAGGTGTGGTGAAAAGTTTCATTAAGGTGTTCAATCATGACACATGGCCAGAATGCAAAAAGGAACTTGTCCATTTTGGAAATCATGAAATAGACATTATTTGTGACTGGTTTGGAAAACCTCTTGTAGCTGCAGGATGCAATATGGAAGTTCTTCAGACAGAATGGAGACACATGAAATTCTTTGTTGCAAATACCTTCAGGGACAAGTCTTATTCTGATCTGTGGCAAATCCTACTGACCAAGGACCCATACAAGACTGACTTCTGCAATATACTTCATCTTGTGAGAATAATGCTCACTCTTCCAATCAGCTTTGCAGAGTGTGAGAGAGCCTTTTCTGCACAAAAGAGAATAAAGAGCAACATACGGAGCAGTTTGTCTGTACAGAGACTGTCAGACTTAATCTTGCTTTCTTTTGAAGGTCCAGATCTGGCTGAATTCAACCCAGAGAAATCCATTGACAAGTGGATGGCAAACAGCAGGAGAAGGATTGCGGGGGGGGGGGGGGGGCAGGACAGTGTGACTGGCCAGCTAACATTATATCTGTTGATCGAAAGTGTAAAGGATAAAGCAGTAGAAAAAGATTTTGAGTCACAAGCTATTAATTTGACAATTCAAATTGAGCAATTCTTAAAGTGAGACTGGAAATTGGAATAAAAGGGTAAATGCAATTCAATATTGGGCAAATGGAGTTATAAATTTTAAAAGATAAAATTTCAGTTTGAAACAGATAGAAACAAGTTCAATGTCAGTAACACAAAGACACAGTATGTGTTTGCCAGACCATCTGGACATTTCCCTTTCCAGTCCCACTTTAAGATCTTAGATCAGCATTACTTTAGTTAATATAGTTGATATTTCTGAGTGACATTTACCAACCTGATAGGGAAATTGAAAATAAGGTAAAAACCTGTTGTTAAGAGTGTTACAATAACTGCAAAATCATGACTGAATATTTCTAAATGACACCTTTGCCAGGTAACAGTTGAAGTGAATGTAATGTTTTTATGAGGTGGTTGTTGTTTCAAGTTTAATAATATTGAAACTGATGTGATCTTCAAACTTGCATTTGTCAATTGACTGAATTATCCTGAGTGATATTTGCCAGGTAACTGTAAACAGTTGTACAGTTTCTCAACTAAATATAATGTATTTATGACCTTTTTGTTTGAGCTTGTTTAGTAAAAATTGAAACTGATGAGATCTTGAAGACTTCAAATTTGCATTTAAATTTTGTTAGTAAGTTTACTGAATATTTCTAAATGACACCTTTTCAAAGTTTGTCAGGTAACAACTGAAGTGAATGTAATGTCTTTATGAGGTTGTTGTTTCAAGTTTAGTAACTAATATTGAAACTGATGAGATCTTCAAACGTATTTGTCATTTGACTGAATTATTCTAAGTGATATTTGCCAGGTAACAGTACCACTGAATGTAATTGTTCTTGAAATTTCTAAATTTCCTCCCATAAATTTCGTCTGTATTGTCTTAGAGAATAAGAAAATAAAAGAAAACTTCACTTGGAATTTTTTTATTCATAACATTAGAGTGAAATAACATTACATGGATTATTTTTTTTTAATCATATCACCCCAAGCAAGGCGGTGACACCACTGATGCACATGGGGCTACTTAAGAGTAAAATGATTGGAAAAGAGAAAGCCAGAAACCACATCCTAAACAGGAAACAAGGGATGAGCCTCTTCACCTGTTCAATAGACGTGGGTGGAGTGTGAACTGGGCGATAGTTTAGTCTATCTATTCCAATTGTTTGGCTAGTAATTTTTCTATTTGGCTAGCAAACAAAAATATTTAGTTGTCAAAGGTCAATTAAAGGTAAATGTGTCCATAGAGCCCTGAACAATCTATCAATATAACAAAATTGATTGGAAAAACTTCAGGTCCTATATTGCAGAAGCCCCTCTCTCAGCTGTCTTCAAGAGCACACCTTCAAGGATGACCTCCCTCATATCTGAGTAGATTTTTTTCAGCATTGAAAGCATTATCTCTCACAAAAATACCAGTAAAAGCAAAACAACCAGCTCTGGTTCATATCTGAATGTGCTGCAGCCATGGTCCACCACAACCACCACTATTGTTTATATCAGAGGGAAAGGTATAGGAGAATGCTTGCTTCATTCAGAACTACATGCAGTCATTGCAGGAGTGTTCTGAAAAATGCAAAGAGCAGCAATGTTCAAGGCATTCCAAGTCAAAGTAGAGAACAAATAACTTGGATCCCTCAAGTTCTGGAAAATTGCAAATGCAATATTTAATAGAGGCAAACTGCTAGTGCCCTCCATTATAAACATATTTCCTTTCATCCTTTTCCCTGCACGTGCATGTAGACAAGAGTTTGTTCCAACTGATTTCCAAGCCAGTCACATGACTTGAACCAGTATAAATTCTGTGGCATGAGACAGAATCCTCAATTTGCAACAAGGAAGTGGAACATCCATGCCATTCACCATATAAGAAATAGAAGAAAAAACTGTCCACTTCATTTATTATGTGGCATGAAACACAAACCTTTAGTGAGAATTTCAAAAACAAAGGAGCAGGCACTTTGACCCTTTAACCTACTTGAACCTAGAAAGTACCACTTACTGTACAACCCTTTTGCATCTCACTCATTCAAAATCAACAAGAGAGTTTATAGGTTGATTAACAATTAACACATTATCAAACTTTTATATCAACAAACAAATCTTATGAATAATACACAGCAAAGACACAGTAAAAGAATCTTCAATTTAAAAAAGCAAACAAAAAAAAAATTTCAACAAACACAAAAATACAATCCAAGGTAAATAACTGTACATACACTTTTTCCACTATTTCTGATTGTAAAAACAGCCAAAAGTATTTTGAATGATCTTGATTAAACAAATCATTTAAAAATATTTTAATAAATAGAGAATCTTGATTTGAAATCCATTTTTCAGCATTTTTATCCAACATTGGACTCAAAATTTCTAATCCTTTCAAAAACATTGTTGTAATATTTGTATTTTTGTATATAAAAGTTATTTGTTATATAGAGTTTTTGATTACTCAAATGTTGACCTTGTGCCTGATATACAAATTAAAATGTTGTTGGAGTAATTGAACACAGCCTACAAGAATACATTCTGATGTATCAAAATTTATTAAGAAACCTCTTCATCTAAATTTTGTGATATGAAGCAGCACTTCTGCTTTCAGTGAAATGACATCAAGTTTATATGGTTAGTGTTTTTTTGTTTCACTTTTTTTTTTCCAATTTTTCTCCTTAAGAGTTGCCTTCCATTAATTATAGTCTCCCTTGAAAGTCTTCTGAGACAGTAACATGTCATCTTTTTTACATGTTAAGCCTCTTTTTATTTGTATACTGTATTTTTTGAAATGTAAGACCCACTCTTATTTTGAAAACAAGTTTTTGAAAATTAAAAATAAAGTTACAATTGCATTTGAATATTTGAATTGTATCAAATAAAAATACAAACTGATAATTTAAAAATTAGTATATATTGTTAGAAATACTGAACTGTTTGAAACATCAAGATATGGTAATTCAGTTTTTGGTGATGCTGTACACACAGGCCAGAACGCTACCGATTATTTTATTTCTGATGCTAATTGCCTATATATACTATTTTTATAAATAACACAAATGAATTAAATTATGCTTGCTTATTTAAATTTATTCACACATTGTTTGCACACACACACACACACACACACACATATGGAAAGGGCGTGAAACCCAGGGTTACAAACTCACACCTATCTATATGAATATGTCAGCTCTATCACTGACATTGAGTGCTTTCAAATAAGTACCATGCATATATAATATATAAATAATATAATATATATAACAAATTGCATATATATATATATATATATATATATATATATATATATATATTGATATTTATAATTATATACATACACTTTTCACACACACACACACACACACACACACACACATATATATATATATATATATATATATATATATATATATACATATATACATTTTTCATACTTTCAGAGTAGGATGTGTCACTCTGAATAAATTTATTGTTGGCGCTGGCAGATGAAAATATTTCAGAAAATGCCAAGCACAAGAAAATTCAAAGTCAGCACACGATAAATCTTCATTAATGTCACAAATCTTTTAGTTGGTACTAAATGTGAAAATTTTAAAATCAACCATACTTCTTTTCAAGGTTGGCTTCAAACTGATAATGTCGCTTTTTATCAAAACCAAGTGACAGCAAAACAGAATAGTAAGTTGCTTATTTTATTTCTCTAAAAAAATGTTTAATTTTAAATCACTTATTATTTTTATGATGGAAGTTTAATATACAAAAATTCTGTTTAAGAGTTGCTTTCCGTCTGAGATAGTGACACTGTGGTTTTACGTGTTACCTCACTTTTCATTTGTATTTTTCTGAATACAAAAGTAACTTTTATTTGAGATAAAGTTTGAAAATATTTTTAAAAAAAATAACAGTTGTATTTGAAAGATTAAAATTCATACTATTATTATATATAACACTTTTGTATTGTGTTGTTCTATGACACGTGATTCGTAATCAGCTTTTTGCTTGTATCTCTTCTACTTAACATATACCAGTAGATACAATTCTGTTTACCAATCCACTACACCTCCCTCAACCGAAAAGATTTAATGCATTGAACTTCATCTACAACCTCTTTTCCCCTTGATGTTTAATGTTATTTTTGATAGAGATCTTGGTCTCATTTCATATTCTTCTTTGTCTGTGTCACTCCTGCTATCATACATAGACATGTCTTCTAATTGTTGAATTAACCATCTTTTCTTTTTAAGATCAGCTTCAAAATCCCAATGTTGCATTTTATCAAAACAAAATACCAGCAAAACCTAACAGTAAGTTGTTTATTTTATTTTATTTCCTAAAAATATCTTTGTTAACAAAAATGATAGTGCTCGGCTGTTATGCAATATCAATTATCCAATATTGCAGTGAATTCTAGAGGAAACTTAAGGCATCAGAAATAAGTTCCTACAGATGGTTACTGAAAATCCTATAGATGTAACAAAGGAACAATGAGGAAGTTTTAAGGAAAATGGAACAGAAGTGATATTTGAAATTCCTGGGTCACACAATAAGGAAAGAGGACTTGATGAATTTAACACTCATAGGACATTTTAAAGGCTATCGTGGGAAAAGTAAAACATTGAATCTCTTTTCTAGTTTTTTGAATAGGAGTAGAGATTTAGCCCTTGTTTCCTTTTTAGGATTCGGCTTCCGGTTCCTTCTAAAGTCTGCTTCATCACTATACTTCTACTGTATCTGCCTGAACTCTGAAATTTTATTTACTAATTATTTTTCTTCTCGTCAGTAACAGTAAATAGGTTTGCCTATTGCCTACTTTATATGTCTCCCCAGTTTTTTGAACTAGAGTAGATATTCATCCCTTCTTTTCTTCAATTTAAACTCTATACTCCTCATGTCTCCACCTCAATACTAAAAATTTTATTCACTAATTTTATTCTTGACCTCTTTAATCTAGAATTAACTATCTTTCTGTTATCTTGATCTTTCTTATGCTAATACAACTCCACACAATAGCCCTCTACCTTGAGTGACCCTTGGGTCTTGTATCAGTCTTGTAGGGGAACATAAACGTACCTAACAAGTAAATTGATGAGAAAACATGAACCAGGAGTGATAAGAAATAAACATTAGTTTGAGCTATGAAGGTAGAAAGTTGTTCCATTCTTTAGTTCCACCAGATTTTTACTGTTTGGACATGTCATGATATTTACACAAAGTAGAATCACCTTCATTTTTTTGAGTACAAATTCCAATCAATTTCATTACTTTCACTTACATATGTATACCATTGTTTGAAATCTCCAGAGTGTTTGGGTATCAATCTAAGGGCAGTGCAGAGGATTCAGAAAGAGTTGGATGAGTCTAATGGTGATTACAAAGGTACAGCAACTCGGAAAACTCAATCTGATCATTCTGATACAAAAAGAGCTTCCAAATTTGTTAGTGTGGGTCTGAAACTGAACATGGTGACCTACATCAAATGTCTTGAGGTAGTGCTGCCCTGATTCAAGAAGTTGACTGCTGGAAGACCCTATGTATGGCAGCAGGACTCTGCACCATGCCACACAAGTAGGAGAATCCAGTCATGGCTGTCAGACGGTGTCTGTGACCACATCATCTGGCCACTTAATTCCCCAGGCTGCAACCCCTTTGATGTGTGAGACATGGTTGAGTGAGACACCAAACAAACTTCTTGTAACACTAAAGTTCAGCTGAAGGTAAGGATTATGGCAGCATTCACCAACCTAAACAAAGAGTATGTCCAGAAGAGTTGCAAGAGATTCCAAAATGGTCTGGAGACTGTGGTTGATGCCAATGGAAATTTTATTGAATAAATTTATTCTTTAGTATTTCAAAATATTTTCGTATAATTTTAGTAAATATATCTGTTAAAATGAGATGTCAGTGTTACTTTCACTTGTGCATAATTTAGAGAAAATTTATTCATCAAAACCTAGGGTGTATCAAAAATACTTTTATAAACTGATAGCCTGTAGAATGTGTTCTTCATGGTCAGGCGTACAAGCAGATCTTGGTCTTCCTTGATTCATAGTTTGTGAAATTGCAGATCCTGACTCAACAATGCTATGATAAACAGCAGCAAAAGTTTGATGACTTAACTGTTTTCTGTTTAAAAAAACAGTCTGATACAGCTATGCAGCCTCATGTCCATTGCCATTGATCTATGTAAAAATCATATCTCCCTGTTCATGATAATGAATAATTATTAAACAGAACACTGCTCAGTTAACTCACTACTACATACATTAAACATTGAAGAAAAACTAGACACAAATGTACACAAATGACAAATGCAACCTAGTCTAGTGTAAACTTTCTTTAAACTTAACCCAAAAATGAAGAATTTGTGGACATATGTTTATATTAACCTTTATCCTTGTTTTGGTTTGGGAAACCTGCCCCTAAAGCTTGTAAAAACATTTTTGATAAACTGTGTATATATATATATATATATATATATATATATATATATAAAACTAAAGAAAGTGGTAGCAAAAATAAAAGGGGTGATGAGCATACTATTCCTTGTTAAGTTAATTTTGAAAAAAGAAACTGAAGGTAAAAAACTATAGTAGCTTAATGTTGGGTGGGGTTGCCAAAGTTCAATTCAGCTAGAACAATTTTGTTATGCCTAACCAGCATCAAGGTGCCACTCTAAATTGGCCCCTCTTACTCAACATAGACGCACAAGATTCACCCACCTTTCACCAAATTCTGATGGGAGCCACCAACTTTCAATTCTGATTCTGATTTCAAGTTCATGCTTAAAGGACAAGATCATTTGGGAAGAGGTGAATTTCTTGTCTCTATAGAATTTCTTCTGAAGTGTCATCCACATCACAATTTTTATGACACCTAACAAGTAAAAAGAACAATGTTCAGCCTTCATCAATGATGGTACCACATTGTGACAGACAGAACTGGCCTTGAGGATTAAAAAAAAATTCCATGTAGTATGCAAATCATGAAATTTCAATAAAATTGTCTGATCTTGCAACGAATGATGGTGTAATACAGGGGCCAACACCACCCCATCACAGTGAATGCAGTTTGAAAAATTTCTATACAAAGTCTTTTGCCAACCCAGAGGGTTCTTCGAATCACCAGCCAGGTGAGTGATGCCTCATCATTTGTGTAGTATTTCAACTGAGGCCTCCATATTTTTATCTCACCACATATTCCAAAACACTGCCCCCATCAGTTCCCACTGATGTATAAGTATCAGCTAGTCCAGAAAATCTTGGCTCTCCAAATAATGATGCATTCAATTTTCAGGTAGCCATTCTAACTTTAGGCTTTTCTCAGTTTAGATGAACCGATGATCCATGTAAACTATCGAATGAAAACTTGGACAACCTTAGAACCTTCTTAACTAGGATCTAGTTAACGCAGATTAAAGGCACAGCCAAAAACCAAGCTGCCTCTATTAGTCCACGTTCACACTACCTCCTTGGAGTGCTCATTATGATACTTATTGACAAGATCAAGCTTGTCAATAAAGTCCTGAAATGGCTTCCCATCCCAGTTGTTAGTGTCTGATTTGTTTCCTATATGAACTAAGTAGAGGGTCAAGGATAGAATTATGCTAAAACTACTCTATGAGATGTCATCAAAATGGCTTGATCTGACAAAACAAATCAGGCTGTCCAGTATAGTCATTGTCTGTATAAACCTCAATGAGAAAAAAGCCATATCCTTTATAATAACATCCAGCACACAAAGCCTGCCTGCCAGATCTGAAAAGACATGAGCATAGGCTGCATACAAAAACTTGCTCACCAGCTAGAAAACTCCATTCAAGCATCCATCAAAACATGCTGTATAAAGGGCAACCCTTAACCCAGACAGAATGCATTCACAGTCAGGAGTTGAAAACCAGGTCTACATAAGATGCTTAAGATTGTGAGTGAGTCTCACCTTATGAGTCTGACCTCAGGCACTGGGCATTCATGCTAGACAGCCAGAGAGACATTATCAGACCAATTAAGTTTACTGTGTTTTCCAAACTTCCTTGTCTCTTTGGTGTATCTGTTTTCTAGGGAGACTGTGATGGTCTGGGAGTGGAAGTGAAAATTGGTGTGACTGGTGTGGAAGGGCCTGGAGAAGGAGATAGAGTTACTTTATTCTTGAGTGAAGGTTTGAAGATCAATGATCTTGTCATTGGTAGTGAAGGCCATCATTTATTAAATGATAGGAAAGATGAAGCAGAGGACAAGGGGCCTAGCACACTGCCTGGCTTTGGTTTCTTCTGTTTTGCATCTAAATCCTTTTTTAATTTTGACAATTGCTGAATCTTTTCCCAGCTGGACTTGCATTTCTTTTGTGTTTCAGTCAAAATTGTTGCATATGACATTAGGACGTCAACCTTAGAGCTGATAGAGGAAGTGGAGCTGTTGGTGGCTTTTGTCCTGAATCTTCAAGGGAATGATTCCTTGCTGTTTGACTCTTCCCTCTGCTTTTACCAATGATATGCCATCTCCCTTCTTCTTTTTCACACTTGCAGGAGACATTGATTTTTTAGGGTAGCCAGAGAATTTGCCAAGAGACAATTCATCAACAGTCAGTTTGCCAACAGACAATTCCCAGACAAAACAAATGGTCAATGCTTTAAGTCTTTTCAAGTTTAAGCTCTAACCAGTTTCTTTTTTTTTTTTTGTTTTAAGAACATTTTTCTAAGCCCTTCAGTTGTCATCATAAAGTTTTTCAAGACAGAACAACGAGGCAGAAAGCTTTTACTTAAGGGATACGCTTATATTGTTAACAAAACTAGAGAATCAAAAAGTTACTGGAGGTGCAAACAATGAAAACTAAAGTGTCAACCAATTGTCCTGCCTGTGAATTGTCTGATGGCAAACTGTCTGTTGGTGAATTGTCTTTCAACTAACTGCACATGGAATGTGAGATGAGACTCAAGATGGGGTTTGACCACACCATTCCAAGTTACTGGTAGAACCATTACCGGTTCCACAGAACCAGCAGTATCAGCCAGAGGCGGATTTTAGTCATCAGCAGCAGCCAGAACTCCAGAGCCTTCTTCTTTGGACAGGAAGAGAAGTAACTAGTCTCCCTACACTTCCAACATGTTGGTTTTCTGCAAGTCATGGTAACTGGCATTTTCCAGTTGTAAAAGTCTAAACATTTGCAGACAAGGATGTAGGCCAAATGATTAGGCATAATATCAAAGCTTCATTCTTCATTCATTGTCTCGCCTAACACAGTGAACCAATTTTCTTGGCAACAGACCAAGCAATAGGTTCAATGTAGTCTTTAAACTTCGTGTTAGCCAAGAATGTTAACCTGAGAAGATGCAATAAGTTACTCTCCTGGATATTAGCATCAACAATGCTATTATAAGGCCGAGAAAAAGTCTATCAGATTATTAATAAAGAGAAGTTTTGTTTTAGAGGCGTTGAAATTAACAAGCCATTCTTTGCCCCAGTTAAAAACTTTTACTTTCAAATCACAATAAACAATTTCAATTTAATTTTATTTTCAACATTCAGAAGAATGCATTGATGAAATTTTGATGAAATGGACAGGAAACTATGATAAATTGCAAAATAATGCTACATACATACAATGGTGAGTAAAACAAAATTATAAAAATTATTTTGAAATTTTTCTAAGCTGTTTTTACACTTTTATAACTTATTAAATTAAAGGTCATACAATGTGTTTTCTAATTAAAATTAATACCAAATATATGAATTTATATCATCAGAGCTATTTCAACTTGATGACACAAATCAGTGTAATTTCTGATCTTTAGCACACCAGCTTGTTTCCACACATGTTCATCTACTCAGGGTCATTTGTGCTACTTCCAGACTTACATTGACAACTTGTGATTTATGCTACAACTATACTGGACCTTAGTTACAGTTCAAGTTTGTAGCCTGCCAGGAAGAGTTGAGGGAGCAAAAGAAACAAGTTAGTTGCCAACTAGATGTCATGATTACTTAAAAAATTTGCGGGTAACAAAATATGCCCTGTGATTAATGCAGGCTTAAGAAAGATTTAATCTTTTGATTTTTGTGTGCAAATGCAGCTGATTCTTTTTCTATTTTCTTTTTTTTCTTTAAGTACTAATTATTTGCATTTTTTATTGGAATCATATCAAAAGGCTGTTTCCAAACAGAATCCCTGGAAGAAACAATGATGCTCATGCTCTCAGTGACATGGAAGCACAGGTAAGAAAAAGAAACTCTTAAAATTTGGGCTTTTTATAATAGGATCATTCATTTGTGTAAAATGTGAACACAAGTAATTTGATTGAGTTATTTTAGAGAAAAAGCATGTTTAAAAAAGTAGATTTAGTCTGAATTTTGTGAGATGAATTGTTATCGATACTAATATACGTCATGTTTGAGTATGTACAACTATTATCCTTTTCTTTTTTAGCTAGGATCAGAGTAAAGAATCTGTCTCATCCTTATCTATGTAAAAAGAGAGTAATATCTATGACCAAAAATCTACATTCTGCTTGTATAGTATATATGAAACTTATGACTTTGTTTAAAATTTAAATCAAAACATAGCACATGCTCATTCCCCCACCATCTTAAACTGAAGCCAGTTATGATTTATAACCATTATTTTGCTTGTTTTAGTACATATGAGCCTTATGCTTTTTTATTTTTTTAACCTTGAGTCAAAGATTAACATCGGCTCATTCCTCAACCATCTTAAGCTGGAGTCAGTTATGGTTTATGTATTTTTGTTTGAATATTGCTGCCACATATACTCTGGTGTTCCTGCTATATATTTAGAGATTCTTGATAAAAGTCAAAGAATAATCTGTAATATTATTGGTCCTGACCTAACATCTCAAATTCACTCCCTTTCCCATCAACATAGATTCCCTATGTATTTTTTATAAATATTTTTATGATAATTATTTTGATGAGCTTTCCTTTATGGTACCTAGATTTTATGAATTTAAGAACAGTACTAGATGTGTGTTGTGGTGCAGTGGATATCCGCTCGGAATGAGAAATCGGGGAGCTGAGTTTGAATTCCAGCTGAATTCATTGCATTCACTTACGTGCAAATACCCTTGGGAAAGATTTTAATCCAGCTATTCCTTCCAGTTATGGGTTAAATAACAGGACAGATTGGGTTCTATAGCTTTGGTCGGCAACCAGTCAGAAAGTAATGGCAACCTACTGCGGGATAATCTTCTGCCCAGTCAGTCATGTCTCTTTCGAGACATGATCGCCAAAGCGTGTATCACGTATGGCACTTAACTGACTGACTGACTGACTAGATTGGCAGCAATGTCTTGTAATTTTACAGTGGAAAGGGCTAAATATAAATTTGAGTTCAATGCTAAAAGTTTCCTCTCTCATACTTTTCACTTGTGGAACTCTCTTCTGACTTGTTGCTTCCCAAACACTGATCTTCAAAACTTTAAATGCAATGTCAGTTGTTATCGTCAGCCTTCTTAATTCTTGTTCTTTTATTTTTATTTTTCTCTCTCTCTTTAATAGTTTTTTTCTCATATTCTCTAAAACTCACTAACCTCTTGCTTCTTAGTTGCTTTTTAGCCTCACTTGGGGTGAAATGATTAAAAATAATGTTAGCATACTCCAAATTTATTCTTAACGAGATTCTTAACTTAATAGGATAAATAAAAAGAATGCACATTCCTCAGTGAAGGAAATATTCCAAACCCATAATCAGAATTTTGGAATATAGGCAAAATGCCAATACTATTTTTAACATAACATTTTTTTTATATTTTTGAAAATATAAACTCTGTTTTTGTCAAACAAGCAAAAAATAGCAAAAAACACAAGAATTTAACATATGTGGAATAGTAGACAAAAAAAAAGCAGTTTTAATGACAATCAAAACTAGTTTACTCTTTCTGTTTATACTTAAGTTATACTAGTAAATGTAAGTGCAAGTAAAGTAACAGATATCGAGAGGAAAAATAGAATCAACAAACAAAGTTCAAATTCTGATGTAGCCTATTGCATTCACTTTTTCACAAATACCCTTGGGAAAGGTATGAATCCATCTATTCTTCCTCCAGCTATGGATTAAATATCAGAATGGATTGAGTTCTCTAGCTTTGGATACCAACCATTCTAAGAGAACGACAATGCTGCATTTCAAACTGTAGAGAAGATAAAAGATCACCAGATTCACACACCTCACCAATCTTTTGGATAGGAGTAGAAGTTTATCCCTTATTTCCTGTTTAGGATTGGGTTTCCAGTTCTTTCTCCAAAAGGTTTCTCATTTTCTTTTACCTCCAGTAACACCCTGCATCTTTGTGGTATCATTGCATTGGAGTGAAATGACTAAAAAAATAAAACAGGAAATCACCCCACTATCTTTTCAAGAAATCATGACAATTCACAGATAATAAAGAAAAAGGTCTGTAGAGATCCATGTTTTTCTATGAAGGCACACACCATTTAAAATAGTAATAACTATTTCTTCTTTGTTGTGACTACTATGTGTCCATATCTGAGGAAGCACATTTAATTTATATGTCAGAACATATATAAAATAGTAGTTAAACTTTGATTTTCAATGAATCATTTGTATTTGAAATATTTA
This sequence comes from Ascarosepion bandense, assembly GCA_037127315.1. NCBI lineage: Eukaryota > Metazoa > Mollusca > Cephalopoda > Sepiida > Sepiidae > Ascarosepion > Ascarosepion bandense. Next base: position 2,112,043 of record JBBBDQ010000243.1, read on the forward strand.
CAAGAACTGATTGACTTTGATGATTTGGAACCCTATTCTCATACTGCTTGACAGAATTTCAGAACCAAATTCATGCAGCAAAAATAATAAAAAGTATAGTTGTTTGAAAGATATTTTTTTTTTGTTAGTTTTGTAATGAGTTCTGATTGGTCAAATATTCTGTTTGGTCAAAATTAGACTATTTGAATCTTTTTTTTTTAAAGTAAAAAAATTATAGTTCAGAATTACTTTTGATTCTTGTTTGAAAAATAATTTTTTTGTACTGAGTTCTGATTGTATAACATGACTACATTTTAATCTATTTTTTAAAGTAAAAAAAAATATAGAGTTCAGATTTGGTTTTGACTCTTAGCAGTGAAAAATTCAGTCACACATATGAAAGAGCAAGTTCCATTTATTTATAAGTATTTCGCTGTTTTTTATTCGGCTTTAATTTAAAGGCTCACAAAAGTAAGAAGTTGGCATAACATAAATTTTGGTGTAAAAGACACACATTACTTTATCACAAAATTTGATTTAAAAATCTGTTTGTGTCCTATAAACTGATTGTATAAATAATGAATACAAGAAAATTTTGCTACAATCATTCTGGATGAAAGACAAGACAAAAGTTTGCACAAGTGTGCATATGCATAAAGAATTCTTAGAAACAAATGATGAATAATAGAGTAATTAATTCATTTAAGAAATGTGGTATCATTAATTCAATGGATGGTGGTGAAAATAACATTGATATTATATTGGATCGAATGATGAAATGTCTGATTTCTTTCAATGGAAGTCAATAAGGATTACATATTCTTTGATTCTAATATTGTATCCAATGATGAAACATTTAATTCTTTTCCAATTATAGTGAAGGCAATGAAGATGGCATTCTCTTTCATCATAATATTGGATCCAATGAGGAAATGAATGTCAGACTCATTTCCAAGTGACAGTGATGGGAATCATAATAGTGGCTCCAGTAATGAAATGTCAGATTTCTTATTAGGTCATAGTGGAGTTAATAACATTGACCTTTTTTTAATAATAATATCAGATTCAGTAAAGAAATATCTGTTTTCTTTGCAAGAGATAGTGAAGGCAATGATGATGACATTTTCTTTGATCCCAACATTGGATTCAGTTGTGAAATGTCAGATTCTTTGTTAGTTGAGAGTGGAGATAATACCTTTAGCATTTTCTTAGATCCTAATATAGGGTTCGATTATGAAATATTTAATTTCTTTTAAAATGATAGTGGAAGCAATGATGATGACATTTTCTTTGATTCTAATATAGGATCAAATGTCTAATATCTAACAAAGTGTTATTGAAGGCAGTGATGATGGCATTTTCTTAGATCCTAATATAGGGTTCGATTATGAAATATTTAATTTCTTTTAAAATGATAGTGGAAGCAATGATGATGACATTTTCTTTGATTCTAATATAGGATCAAATGTCTAATATCTAACAAAGTGTTATTGAAGGCAGTGATGATGGCATTTTCTTAGATCCTAATATAGGGTTCGATTATGAAATATTTAATTTCTTTTAAAATGATAGTGGAAGCAATGATGATGACATTTTCTTTGATTCTAATATAGGATCAAATGTCTAATATCTAACAAAGTGTTATTGAAGGCAGTGATGATGGCATTTTCTTAGATCCTAATATAGGGTTCGATTATGAAATATTTAATTTCTTTTAAAATGATAGTGGAAGCAATGATGATGACATTTTCTTTGATTCTAATATAGGATCAAATGTCTAATATCTAACAAAGTGTTATTGAAGGCAGTGATGATGGCATTTTCTTTGATCCTAATTGATGCAATGAATATGCATACACCTTGGTTCCCCCCTCACAGTAATGTGATTGGCTAGTGTCAGCCATAAATACAGTTGAAGGCGAGGACGCAGAGAGGTCTACATCCATAGGTCTACCACTAGAGATCTACTATTGCTAGAGTTCTACAGGTCTACAACTAGAGGTCTATGGCTATTGGTCTATGTCTATTGACTACGCCTACGTCTCAGGATACTGCATACAATGAGTACCGTCCATTATATCAACATACTAGATTGTCCTACCTGGTTATAGTTGCCTAAACCGCTTAACTACCTCGAATGATTTATATATATATATATATATATATATATATATATATATCCCTTTCTGGGTCATGTCAGTTGAATTTGAAATGAGTTCACAAGAAAAAAATAATAATCGGCAACACTTACTAATGAAGAATGTTAAAAAGACTCATTGACACTTACAGAAAGTAAGTTTTTTCTCATTTTTTGTTTGAACACTTACTAACAAGAAACGTTAGAAACGGAAAAACTTGGCAACGTTTACAAAAAGTAAGAAAGTTCCCCCTTCTTGTTGGGCTTAGAAGATTTATTGTATACATAAATTGGATACATTGACATAATGGAACAAATTACTGAAGTAATTAAGGTGCTACAAGCTACTTTACAGCAACAACAACAACAACAACAACTTGTTCAGCAACAATTCCAACAACAATTTATGCAGCAACAAGAAACATTTGAAAATTTATTCAAACAACAGACACAAAATAATAAATTACTTTTGGAAGGCATATTATCAAGGAGAAGAAAAGAACCAGGTTCTAGATTTTTTCCTGCGGAAGAAATTGCAGATTCACTATCTGGATTTAAGTACAACCCTGACAGTGGTTCAACGTTTCCAGCTCATTTTCGTAGATTCGAAACAATATTTACAAAATGATGTGAACAATGGTCGTACAAAGAAAAAACCATGTTATTGTTGCAGAAGTTGGGAACTAAAGAAAATACAAAATTCACGAATTGAATCCTCCCAAAGAAGCCAGAAGAAATTACGTTCAGCGAAATGGTAGAAATTTTGTCAAAACTTTTCCATAAAAGAAATAGTCTATTCCATACACATGATACAAGTGTCTAAATACTTTAAAATAAGAGGATAATGATTTTGTCATGTAGGCAGGTATGGTTAATGCACAGTGTGAGGCATTTAAATTAAAAGAATTGTCAAGCGACATGTTCAAGTGTCTAATTTTTGTTCAAGGGCTAATGATGCTGAAAGACAAAGAAATTAGATCAAGAATCGTCACTATCATGGAACAGGATCCAAAAATTATGCTACAAAAAATAACAAAAGAATGTCAGTGACTTATTAACATAAAAAAGATAATACTCAGATTGAGGAGAAGAGCATCTCATGAAACAACAGAAGTGGAGACAATAAAGAAAGAAAAATGATATTCAGTTCCTGTGGAAGATAGCATATAAAGAAAGCTTCTTTAGGGATAAAAAAATGTTTTAATTGTGGGTGTGTAAGCCATAGAAGTTCTTATTGTTGGGCAAAACAGAGAAAAGTAAAAGCAAAGTTGAAAACAAAGATGAACGTAATTTGGTCAAAAAATGAAACTGAGGAGGGTAAAAGAAGAAAATACCTCAATGTAAAAATAAATGGGCAGACTGTAAAATTATTACTCAATTCTGGAAGTGATATCTTGGTAATAAACGAGCAAACATGGAAAAAATTGGTTACCCACTGTTGACTAACAAAAACAAAATTGCTAGGGGTGTGTCAGGAAAAAACTTAAGTTTAAAGGTGAATTAAAATGTAACATTTCGTTCATGGGAAAAATTCACAAATCGAAAGTGTATGTGCACCCCGGTTCAGAAAACCTCTTTGGTTTACACTGTATCATATTGTTTAACTTATGGGAATTACCGGTAATGCTTTCTGTAATGAAGTTAATGTCATAAGATGAAGAAAACTGAAAAATTTATTACGGATTTGAAAAATGAATTCCTGCGCATCTTTTCAGAAGGACTTGGTCTGTGCACAAAAACAGATATCAACTTCGAGTTGAAAGAAAACGTTAAACCAATTTTTAGACCAAAGAGAAAAGTACCATTTTCAGCACTAGACACAATAAATGACAAATTAGAAAGGTTGGGAAAAAAGTGGCGTAATTTTGAAAGTTGATTATTCAGATTGGGCATCTCCAACCATATATATAAAAAAGGAAAACCGAAAAATCAGTGTGTGCTGATTTTTCAACAGGTTTAAATAACTGTTTGAAACACCATGTGTACCCTCTATCCTCTCCTGAGAATATATTCATAAAATTAAACAGAGGTAGAGTGTTTTCAAAGTTGGACTTGTCAAAGGCTTACCTTCAGGTTAAAGTCAGTGAAGAATGTTTGAAGTACCTGTCAATAAACACACATAAAGGTATGTTTAAATTAAATTGTCTGCCATTTGGATTGAAGGTAGCTCCAAGTCTATTTACAGCAAATGATGAACACAATGTTGACTGGTACGGAGTATGCAATCACATATTTAAATAATATTTTGATTAAAAGTGAAAACAAGGCCCAACACAAAATGCATATTAGAGCAGTATTTCAGAGAACTGAGGAATACAGGTTCAAGCTGAGTGTTGAAAAATGCGAGTTCTTCTAAAAGAAACTAAAATATTTAAGGCAGATCATTGACAGTAAAGGAAGAAAACTGGATCCAGAAAGGGCTGAAGCTATAAAAAATATGCCGGCACCTGATAATGTGGCTAAACTCCAGATGTTTTTGGGATTAGTAAGTTACTATAGCATTTATATCCTGAAAATGTATGATATGAGAGCTCCTGTAAAAGAGCTGTTGAAAAAGGGGCGCAAAGTGGATATAGTTGAAAGAATGTGATCATGCTTTTAAAAAAATAAAAAGCTGTCTATTATCAGACCTATCATTAGTGCATTTCGACCCGAACAAGAAAATTATTGTAGCAGCAGATGCCAGTAATGAGGGACTAGGTGCTGTATTGCTTCATGAATTCAAGGGCAGATCTATGAAGCCAATAGCACATGCCTTGAGAACATTACTGCCCGCGAAATAAAGTTACAGTGAAATTGAAAAAGAGAGTTTAACAATAATTTATGCTGTCAAAATATTTAACATTTTTCTATATGGAAGAGAGTTTATTCTGCAAACAGATCACAAACCGCTGTTATCAACATTTGGAAAAAAAAAGATATACCAACTCACACGGCATATTGACTATAGCATTGGGGTGTAATTCTAGTGAATTATAATTTCAAAATAGAATATGTGCCTTCAAAAAAGCTAGGTCCTGCTGATGGGTTATCAAGATTGATATTTGAATATACAGAACCACTGGAAGAAACAGTAATAACAGTGCTAAGAGACGAAAATGAATTGTCGAGTCTGGTATGCAACACTATTAGAGAACTACTCTAGAAGATGTGAAAAAAGCAGCAGAGAATGATGATTTCATTAAAAAAATGAAAAAGCAAGTTGAATTAATCAAGAAATCTAAGAAAGGAAGTAGTGTGTCACCATTTTGAATCTGCGATCAAGTATTAATATATACAGATAGATTTGTAATGCCGGCTACTCTGCCAAAAAAAATTCTAAAAGAATTTCACACTGGCCATCTGGGAATTTTGAGAATTAAATCTCTAATGAGAAGCCATACCTATTGGCTGAGGATGGACCAAGACATAGAAAACTTGGTAAAACAGTACAGAGGATGTCAACTGGCAGTAAGGGATCCACCGGTAAAGATTCAACCATGGCCAAAGACAGATATCCCATGGACTCGATTGCATATCAACTATGCAGGGCTCATAAATGGATCTTATTATCTAATTATTGTTGACAGTTTCACTAAGTGGTCAGAAATTGTTAATTGCAAACATCTGACTGCAACAAATACAATAAATGCACTTAATGAAATTTTTAGTTGCTTTAGTCTCCCTAAAACTTTAGTCAGTGACAATGGAATGCAGTTTACAGGAAGAGAATTCAAAGAATTTGGTTCATCATTGTCCATTGATCATGTGACAACACCAGTATATCATCCAAGATCGAATGAACAAGCGGAAAAATTTGTGGACACCTTTAAATGAGCGTTAAAGAAAAGTCAAGGTGTGGATACAAATGAAAGAAGTATTAAAAACTTTTTGGCAGTATATAGGATCACGCCAAACCTGAATATGACACCAGGATTATCGCCAGCATAGTTAATGTTTGCGAGAAAAATACACTCTATCTTTAACAAGCTGTTGACTAGTCTGGCAAAGAAAATTGAAAAAAAACCCAGATGATTAAAGCATATAAGCTCTGTGAAAAAGTTTTTTCAAGAACTTTAGGGCTGGAAAAATGTATTGAGAAGAAGAAATTATAACCAAAAAAATTGGACAGGTCATATATGACATAAAAGGGGTAAAATTTTGGTGCAAAAGACATTGGAATCAATTGAGACCCAGACACACTACAGGCGTCACAGAAAATACAGAGGAAATTCCAATGGAAGCCCTGTTTGACACATTTAAAATTCCCATTCCAGCAAGTCAACATTCGCTAATGGAAGTATTCCTGACTTCAAGGCCAGAGGTACCAGTGTGTAAAATGCCACCACAGCATGGAGAATTGAGGTAAAAAAGACTTACGAAAAAAGTCGATCAATTATGTTCAGACCCTAAAAAAAGGAAATATTGAAGCTAAATTTCACGGAAAAATTTAGCTCAAGGGGAGGTAATGAATATGTAATGAATATGCATACACCTTGGTTCCCTCTCACAGTAATGTGATTGGCTGGCAAAGGCAAGGGTGCAGAGAGGTCTATAGATCTTTGACTAGAAGTCTATGCTCATGGATCTTTGACTGGAGGTCTACGTTTAGAGGTCTATGACTATTGGTCTATGTCTATTGACTACGCCTATGTCTCAGGGTATTGCATATGACAAGTACCATTCAATTTGTTTATGTACTAGATTGTCCTGCCCAGTTACCGTTGCCTAAACTGCTTAACTACCTTGAATGATATATATATCCCTTTCCGGGACATATCACTAATATTGGATCCAATGATGAAATGTTAGATTCCTTATTAGATGATAGTAGAGGTAATGATGATGACTTTTTCTTTGGTCATAATGTTGGATCCAATGATGAAATATTAAATTGTTTATTATGTGATAGAGGAGGTATTATGATTTCATTAACTTCACTAGCATTTGAGAAGGAAACTGATATATCATCATTGGATCCAATATTATGATAAAAATATTGGTCATCCACTATCACATTCCTTTGTAAGTGATATTCAAAGCAATGAGGATAACATTTTCTTTAATCATAATATTAGAACTGATGACGAAATATCAAATTCCTTATTACTTGATAGTGAATGACCAATATTTTCATCATAGTATTGGATCCAATGAGGAAATGTCAGTTTCCTTTCCAAGTGCTAGTTAAGGTAATAATTGATGAATTGTCTGATTCTTTATGAGGCAATAGAGGAGATAAATATGTTGACCATTCCTTTGATCCTAATATTGGATCCAATAATAAAATGTCAGAATTCTTTCCAAGTGGTAATGAATGCAATAAGGATGACCTTCTCTTTGATCCCAATATTGGATCCAATAATAAACTGTCAGAATTCTTTCCAAGTTGCAATGAATGCAGCAAGGATGCCATTCTCTTAGATCATAATATTGGATCCAATGAGGGAATGTATGATTTCTTTTCAAGTGGTAATGAATGCAATAAGGATGACATTCTCTTTGATCCTCATATTGGATCCAATGAGGGAATGTATGATTTCTTTCCAAGTGGTAATGAATACAAGAAGGATGACATTCTCTTTGATCCTAATATCGGATCCAATGAGGGAATGTATGATTTCTTTCCAAGTGGTAATGAATGCAATAAGGATGACATTCTCTTTGATCCTAATATTGGATCCAATAATAAAATGTCAGAATTCTTTCCAAGTGGTAATGAATGCAATAAGGATGACATTCTCCTTGATCATTGGATCCAATAATAAAATATCAGAATTCTTTCCAAGTGGTAATGAATGCAATAAGTATGATATTACTGTGATCCGAATATTGGATCCAATAATAAAATGTCAGAATTCTTACCAAGTGGTAATGAATGCAATAAGGATGATATTCTCTTTGATCCTAATATTGGATCCAATAATAAAATGTCAGAATTCTTTCCCAGTTGTAATGAATGCAATTAGGATGTCATTCACTTTGATCCCAATATTGGATCCAATGAGGGAATGTATGATTTCTTTCCAAGTGGTAATGAATTCAATAAGGATGACCTTCTCGTTGATCCTAATATTGGATCCAATAATAAAATGTCAGAATTCTTTCCATGTGGTAATGAATGCACTAAGGATGACATTCTCTTTGATCCTAATATTGGATCCAATAATAAAATGTCAGTATTCTTTCCCAGTTGTAATGAATGAAATAAGGATGTCATTGACTTTGATCCCAATATTGGATCCAATGAGGGAATGTATGATTTCTTTCCAAGTGGTAATGAATGCAATAAGGATGACATTCTCTTTCATCATAATATTGGATCCAATAATAAAATGTCAGAATTCTTTCCCAGTTGTAATGAATGCGATAAGGATGTCATTGACCTTGATCCCAATATTGGATCCAATGACGGAATGTATGATTTCTTTCCAAGTGGTAATGAATGCAATAAGGTTGACATTCTCTTTGATCATAATATTGGATCCAATAATAAAATGTCAATTCTTTCCAAGTTGCAATGAATGCAATAAGGGTGACATTCTCTTTGATCATGATATTGGATCCAATGAGGGAATGTATGATTTCTTTTCAAGTGGTAATGAATGCAATAGGGATGACATTCTCTTTGATCCCAATATTGGATCCAATGAGGGAATGTACAATTTTTTTCCAAGTGTTAATGAATGCAATAAGGATGACATTCACTTTGATCCTAATATTGGATCCTATAATAAAATGTCAGAATTCTTTCCAAGTTGCAATGAATGCAGCAAGGATGCCATTCTCTTAGATCATAATATTGGATCCAATGAGGGAATGTATGATTTCTTTTCAAGTGGTAATGAATGCAATAAGGATGACATTCTCTTTGATCCTCATATTGGATCCAATGAGGGAATGTATGATTTCTTTCCAAGTGGTAATGAATGCAAGAAGGATGACATTCTCTTTGATCCTAATATCGGATCCAATGAGGGAATGTATGATTTCTTTCCAAGTGGTAATGAATGCAATAAGGATGACATTCTCTTTGATCCTAATATTGGATCCAATAATAAAATGTCAGAATTCTTTCCAAGTGGTAATGAATGCAATAAGGATGACCTTCTCTTTGATCCAAATATTGGATCCAATAATAAACTGTCAGAATTCTTACCAAGTGGTAATCAATGCAATAAGGATAACATTGTCTTTGATTCTAATATTGGATCCAGTGAGGGAACGTGTGACTTCTTTCCAAGTGGTAATGAATGCAATAAGGATGACATTCTCTTTGATCCTAATATTGGATCCAATAATAAAATGTCAGAATTCTTTCCAAGTGGTAATGAATGCAATAAGGATGACCTTCTCTTTGATCCCAATATTGGATCCAATAATAAACTGTCAGAATTCTTACCAAGTGGTAATCAATGCAATAAGGATGACATTGTCTTTGATTCTAATATTGGATCCAGTGAGGGAACGTGTGACTTCTTTCCAAGTGGTAATGAATGCAATAAGGATGACATTCTCTTTGATCCTAATATTGGATCCAATAATAAAATGTCAGAATTCTTAACAAGTGGTAATGAATTCATTGTGGATGACATTCTCTTTGATCCTCATATTGGATCCAATGAGGGAATGTATGATTTCTTTTCAAGTGGTAATGAATGCAATATGGACGACATTCTCTTTGTTCATAATATTGGATCCAATAATAAAATGTCAGAATTCTTTCCAACTGGTAATGAATGCAATAAGGATGAAATTCTCTTTGATCCTAATATTGTATCCAATGAGGGAAATATGATTTCTTTTCAAGTAATAGTAAAGATAATGAGGATTTTGTATGTCTTGAACAAAAAAGATGGTAGAAAATGTTTTACTTTTTTATTGTGTTTGCATATTTTGTTCTTTCAAAATTGTTTTTTAACTATATATAATTATTTTCATATGGAAAGTGTTCAGATGATCTATATACATTATCACAGTTCTAACTTTCATGACTATTTTGTTTAATCTATATAAATGCTCCCTCTCAGAAATATTCATTATTTTCTGCATTTCTTTCATGAATGTAGAATAAAATAAATTTTTTGATGATGTTTATTTTTTGCACCTGTGTAAAATTTGTGTCAAAATGCCTGTTATTCCCTTGATACCACTATTATTATATATTCTTTTGAGTCCATTGCCAATATCTATTGTTTTAAAAAGTGATGATTAGTACTTAAATAAAACCAAAACATATGATAGTGATATTTGTGTATATTTCCGAGATAAGTTATTGTAATTATTTACACTATTTATATTTGGACTGTTGTTCTTATAGAATGTAGTTGCACAAACAGACCAGTACTCTACTGCATAGCAAGTTGAGTTCACCATGATCACCAGTTAGTGAGTGGTTTACATAATATGCTTGAGTCTTCCATTCTGCTACTTAAGCAAGCCTATTCTCTAGGTTCTGATTGGCTGCTGACATTGGTGTGGATGCTGTGTTCAATAAATATCCATCACTCAGTCAAGAATACTCAAGTACATGGTCTGTATTTGATTACAGCCCGATCTCCCCCTCTCTACCAACTGGATTCTAGTTGGGTAACATCTTTGTGAGGGTGAGTATCATATTTTTGATTCTACAGTTCCTATCTTCATTGGCATATTTATAACGAGACATTAGATTTATGAGTCCCAAAAATTCATACACTAATGAATAGCCTAGTGGATAAAATTGTTGGTTGAAACTAGTGAGTTGACCCAAAGAGTTATGAGTTCAATACCTGGCTACAGCATAAAAACTTGGAGATAGCTGATACTGAGACACCTGGAAGAGGAATGGCATGTGGAACTAGAACAATCTATCCTGGTGGACAAAATAAATGGTTTGGTTCTAAATTCCAATTACCTGAAGAATGTCAGAGCATAAACTGGTTAAAATGTTGTGAATATGACAATAAAGAAGAAAACAACAGTCTGAACAATGTAAATAATTACAATAGCTCATCTGAGAAATATAGACAAATATTTTTGAACTCATTTAATGATGATTTATTTTCTAATCTAAAGAATAATCAGCAATTTTATTAATCCTGACCTGGTGGCTCAGTTTCAGTTACTTTTTCACTACCATAAGGTTGCCTCTCTGTGTTTTTTCTATAAATACTTTATGGTAATTGTTTAGATGAACTCTTTGCTATGGTACTTAGACTTTTTTATTTAACCATAGCATTAGACTGTCATCAAGATCTTATCAATTTGCAGTTGAGCTGGCTAGATGTAACCATAAATTCTATGCTAAGTTTCTTTTCTCAAACTGCTTGCTTGTAGAACTCCCTTCCAGCTCCATGCTTTTCAGCCAATTTTAATCTGCAAAAATCACTATCTACTATCTTCCTTATTATTCTTTCCTATTCCTGCTCACTATTAATGTTTCTGTTTCTAATTCTTCCACACCCTGTAAACCCTTGTGTTTTTTAGATAATTCAACAGACACCTGAATTGAGAAACAAAGTGAAAAAAGCTTTTGAAATGATGTTGGACTTTTATGGCATGGAACTTACTCAAGAAAACCAGATTCAGCCAAAAGAAAGATCTAGGAAAAGATTAAAAGCACTTAACAAAAGGTAAATTTTAAAAGTCTGGTTAGTTTTTATAAGAAAAAAAATATTTATATTTGTTGAATTGTTGAACTAATGAAAACACTATCACTCTTTCATTGCTGCATTAAAATTGACCAAAAATGAAGGTGAGTTTTAAAAATACTTTCAGCAAAAAAAAAATGTGTCTATATTCATAACTATATACAACAAGCAAATACAGGGGATGGCAAAAGTAGGTATACAGCAATTATTATACCAGTATTACCAGTAGTTCAAGGATTCATTTAATACTAGAATTCATTCTTGTATGTATTTCTGATATAAGGTATTAGGTCAAGTCACTGGACTACGTATCCTGAAGGACACATGTATCCACAAGGGGATGTGGTCCAGTGCATTGGTTGAAGTAATGTAGTGACTTGACCTAAAGAGTTGTGAGTTCAATACCTGGCCACAGCAGAGATGAACAAAAACTTGGCTAATTGAGTTACTAAAAGAAAATAACTGAAATTGTGATATTTGGGAGGTATGCTATGTAGAACTAGAAAAATCTATGGACAAAATAAAGAGTTCAGTTTGAAATTCCAATCACCTGAAGAAGGCCAGAGTGTACAATGGCTGAAACATTGTGAGTATGACAACAAAGATGAGGACAACAGTTCAAACAACATAAACAGTGTAAATAGAATTCATTTCATTTATCAAAATCATTTTTAATATCAGAATCTTATTATCATTATCTTATCATTTATTATAATTTTTATTTTTGTAATAAATAATAATAATAAATGTTTTGCAGTTAAAGAGGAATGTTTAAATGATGGAGACAACATTTCAGGCATTTATATATTTATTTATGATATGTTTGTATAATCAATACAATGTTTTGTATGCATGTTTTAGTTTTCATTACTGCATATCTATTTTACATCTCTCTATAGAGAAGATTGTTTCATAACGTATGTAATATTTTCTTAAAGTCTGAATTGAAAAGCTGTGCACTTTAAAATCACTTTATATTATTAAATATTATATAATTAGTTTCCATGTATCATTTTAAAAAAAGTAGCCCAATTTAAGTAATTTTGCATTAGTTATATTATCTGCCCGAGTAGGATTTTTATACTAATTCTATTGTCACATCTTAGAAAGAATTTTGATTTTAAGTTGTAATAAATAAAAACGACTAGCATAACCCATGCCAATAAAGGAAAAATGGTTGTCATATTCAAATATTTTTGCAATATTTTTGTTATATTTTCTACCTGAGTAAGATTTTTTTTTATCTATATGACTAATTCTGTTGTCATATGTCAGAAAGAATTCTGCTTTTTAAATATTCGAAAATTAAAATATTCAAAGAAAGTTAACACAACTCATACTGTCAGAAAAGATTGCTATATTTAAGTAATTTTGCATTTACCTTGTTGATATTCTATGTGAGTAATCTAGGATTTTCATCTTTACAATACTATTTTCATATGCAAGAAAAGATTTTTACTTTTAGAATCATTAAAAGTTAAAAATATCCAGAGAAACCCAACATGAAACAGTAGAAAGAAAAAGCAATTTATTAGCAGTCTGGTCTCTCCTACTTATTGAGGAGATATTCTGTTACTATAGCAATGAAATATTCCATTACTAAGAAAGAATAATCATTATTTACATTTTATTGCCATATTTACAATGTTTCAGCTATTTGTCTATATTTCTGAAATGAGGTATATTATTTACATTGAACCATTTTGAAACTTATTAATCTAATGTCTCAGTAAATTTTTTTATCAGAGCTCATATTACAAACTTTGAAGTTAATGATTTTCTCTAGCACTCTGTATTACTGGTTCCCATATTGTATTCATTTCTATGCTTGACTGGCTTAGGAGATTTTTTTGTGGCCTGGTATATAAACTGATTCCTTAAGTTTACATAGTTTCCAATGGTGTTCTTTATCAATTATTTCAACTTCATTCCTTTATTCATATGTGGTCATCTATGCCTGATTTTTCTATCTCTCCTCGTGTTACAGCCTTGCAATTTTGAAAGTAGTCCTGATGTTATATGGACCACAGATTCTTTGTATTTTCTTCAGATAATCCCTTCATATAGGGTAGACAGACCGAGGCTGTTTTCTGACAGTTGTTATCCTCATGCACCCTCCCTTCCATGTTCATTGGAGCTGTTGTCATGTACTCCAGGTAATTGTTATGTTGTAGGGCACTGTTTATACTGATCAGTTCTTGTACATATGTCTCGGTGCTGCCACTTTTTCTCAATGTTGCAAGCAGTGAACGATCCCTTTCTTTACATTGTATGTGTGGTGAGAGTTGAAGTTATTGTCTGGTGAATGTTGGCTTGTGATATAAGGATGTCTTGAAATCATTTTCTGTTTGAGATATTAGTATATAGGAATGCTAGTTTGTTGTTGTTCTCTTCTTCCATTGTGAACTGTATTGATGATCTTATTGAGTTCACGTAGTCCAGTAGTGTCTGGACCTCTTCCTGGTGTGGCCAGAGTGTGAAGGTGTTACCAACTTATCTCAGCCATAGAGTTGGCTTTTAGTAACAAATGAATAAATATATAAAGTGACATTGTTTTATAAAATAGATTGCTTGCAATAAAATCATAAAAAAATTCCTTTTAAAATTTCATTTAATATAACTGAAGTTATTACCCTTGAAAAATCAGATTAAGGTGAGCACAAATACAGGTCTCATATTATAATTAATTTTCAAATTGAAATGGACATGACTTTATTTGCTAAATTAGAAAACTTTCATAATATTGGACTAACAACATTCTTTCTACAATATGCTGTTTCACAATACTAATCATAGAAATATGCAGTTATCATTATATTTTTTAATACAGAAAGTTAGTTGCAAATAAATATATAAGGGAAACTACTCTATAATTAACATTTAATATACTTTGAGTTACTTCCCTTCAAACAGCGTAATACTGTGAAATTTGTTAAGTTCTGAATTTGCAAAGTTGTTTAAATTGAAAGAGAAGTGTTAGTAATCAAATATAATTTAGAAAATAAAAACAATGTTGGACAGTGATCGATGTTGCTTTTGTTATAAAGTCCTCTATATTAGTGGCTAATACTCAAGCAAGTAGTCAGTCGGTCAGTCAGTTAAGTGCCTTATGTGATACACGATTGGGCAATCATGTCTCGAAAGAGTCATGACTGACTAGGCAGAAGATTTTTTTGTTGTAGTTTGCAATTCTTTTCTTGGGTAGACTGGTTGAGAACCAAGGCTATATAACCCAAACTGTCCTGCTATTCAACTCATAGCTGGAGGGAGAAGAGATGGATTAAATACCTTTCCGAAAGGTATTTGTGAATAAGTGAATGCAACAAATTCAACTGGAATTCAAACTTGACTCTCAGATTTCTTATTTGAAGCTGATATCTATTGCACCACAATGCCCATGAACTGAATCTGGACAATTTTACTTGTTCTTGTCTAGAGGAAACTGTTTATAGTCTCTACACTTCACATAGATTAGATTACCACACCATAAACTGAAAATATTTTTGAAGAAATATCACTGCCAGCCATAATTATTAGGCCACCCCAGTTTTTAAAAAAATGATGTATTTCATACTATTTTTAGTATTTATTACCAAGTGGGTGATTCTAAATGAAAATAGAATGGTTCTTTTGATATTATTACTTTGCAAAATTTTACAAGGCAGTCAGGAAACATTTTCCAGCCAGCCAATAATAAGAAGAGACTAGCATGGGGAAGAGAGCACACTGGAACAATTCATTTGATGCACATATTATTGTCCAGTATTAAAAAAGGACCATTCTATTTTCATTTAGAATTATCCACTTAGCAATAAATACAAAAAATAGTATTAAATACATCATTACTTTTAAAAAACTTGAGTGGCCTAATAATTATGGCCGGTAGTGTATGGTCGTAGATTATGCAAGAATTTTCCAAAGAACTATTACATTTATAATTATTAAAAAAAAAAAGAACAAAGTTTTCACTTTTTATAAGATGCTTAATATTTTTTAAATGTATGTTTATTACTTTTCAGCGACAATCACAATTTCCTCTGTATCACAAGAATTCTGTTGGCTCTCAAAGATCTTGGACATCATAAATTAATGTGTCCATGGATGAAATGTCTGGCTGATCTGATTTACCGCAAAAATCAACTGCATCATGCAAAAATCAGTTTTGAAGTATTTTGGATGGATACTTTGGATGCTGAAGACAAAATATATATTACCAATCTCGTGCAAAGCTACGCTAAGTAAAGAATGTAATCCTTTGAAGAGAATTTCCAGCAAATTGCATTTATTTGTTCACCAAGAACTATTTTCATACTTTTAAATCTGGAGTCTCACTGTTTATTTCATATTTTATTTTTAAGAAATTAAACAAATCTAAAGAAAGAGATGGCACATGACAATAAATCAGATTTTTCTTTCTTTTATTTTATCAAAAGATAAACAGATTTTTCTTTCTTATAATTTAATCAAAAGATAAACAGATTTTTCTTTCTTATAATTTAATCAAAAGATAAACAGATTTTTCTTTCTTATAATTTAATCAAAAGATAAACAGATTTTTCTTTCTTATAATTTAATCAAAAGATAAACAGATTTTTCTTTCTTATAATTTAATCAAAAGATAAGATAAACAGATTTTTCTTCTTATAATTTAATCAAAAGATAAACAGATTTTTCTTTCTTATAATTTAATCAAAAGATAAACAGATTTTTCTTTTCTTATAATTTAATCAAAAAGATAAACAGATTTTTCTTTCTTTTATAATTTAATCAAAAGATAAACAGATTTTTTCTTATAATTTAATCAAAAGATAAACAGATTTTTCTTCTTATAATTTAATCAAAAGATAAACAGATTTTTCTTTCTTATAATTTAATCAAAAGATAAACAGATTTTTCTTTCTTATAATTTAATCAAAAGATAAACAGATTTTTCTTTCTTATAATTTAATCAAAAGATAAACAGATTTTTCTTCTATAATTTAATCAAAAGATAAACAGATTTTTCTTTTCTTATAATTTAATCAAAAGATAAACAGATTTTTCTTTTCTTATAATTTAATCAAAAGATAAACAGATTTTTCTTTTCTTATAATTTAATCAAAAGATAAACAGATTTTTCTTTCTTATAATTTAATCAAAAGATAAACAGATTTTTCTTTTCTTATAATTTAATCAAAAGATAAACAGATTTTTCTTTTCATAATTTAATCAAAAGATAAACAGATTTTTCTTTCTTATAATTTAATCAAAAGATAAGATAAACAGATTTTTCTTTCTTATAATTTAATCAAAAGATAAACAGATTTTTCTTTCTTATAATTTAATCAAAAAGATAAACAGATTTTTCTTTCTTATAATTTAATCAAAAGATAAACAGATTTTTCTTTCTTATAATTTAATCAAAAGATAAACAGATTTTCTTTTCTTATAATTTAATCAAAAGATAAACAGATTTTTCTTTTCTTATAATTTAATCAAAAGATAAACAGATTTTTCTTTCTTATAATTTAATCAAAAAGATAAACAGATTTTTCTTTCTTATAATTTAATCAAAAGATAAACAGATTTTTCTTTCTTATAATTTAATCAAAAGATAAACAGATTTTTCTTTCTTATAATTTAATCAAAAGATAAACAGATTTTTCTTTCTTATAATTTAATCAAAAAGATAAACAGATTTTTCTTTCTTATAATTTAATCAAAAGATAAGATAAACAGATTTTTCTTTCTTATAATTTAATCAAAAGATAAACAGATTTTTCTTTCATAATTTAATCAAAAGATAAACAGATTTTTCTTATAATTTAATCAAAAAGATAAAACAGATTTTTCTTTCTTATAATTTAATCAAAAGATAAACAGATTTTCTTTTCTTATAATTTAATCAAAAGATAAACAGATTTTTCTTTCTTATAATTTAATCAAAAGATAAACAGATTTTTCTTTTCTTATAATTTAATCAAAAGATAAACAGATTTTTCTTTTCTATAATTTAATCAAAAGATACAAACAGATTTTTCTTCTTATAATTTAATCAAAAGATAAACAGATTTTTCTTTCTTATAATTTAATCAAAAGATAAACAGATTTTTCTTTCTTATAATTTAATCAAAGATAAACAGATTTTTCTTTTCTTATAATTTAATCAAAAGATAAACAGATTTTTCTTTCTTATAATTTAATCAAAAGATAAACAGATTTTTCTTTCTTATAATTTAATCAAAAGATAAACAGATTTTTCTTCTTTATAATTTAATCAAAAGATAAACAGATTTTTCTTTTTCTTATAATTTAATCAAAAGATAAGATTTTTCTTTTTCTTATAATTCTGTTAATCAAAAGATAAACAGATTTTTCTTTCTTATAATTTAATCAAAAGATAAACAGATTTTTTCTTTTCTTATAATTTAATCAAAAGATAAACAGATTTTTTCTTATAATTTAATCAAAAGATAAACAGATTTTTCTTCTTATAATTTAATCAAAAGATAAACAGATTTTTCTTTCTTATAATTTAATCAAAAGATAAACAGATTTTTCTTTCTTATAATTTAATCAAAAGATAACAGATTTTTCTTTCTTATAATTTAATCAAAAGATAAACAGATTTTTCTTTCTTATAATTTAATCAAAAGATAAACAGATTTTTCTTTCTTTATAATTTAATCAAAAGATAAGATAAACAGATTTTTTCTTTCTTATAATTTAATCAAAAGATAAACAGATTTTTCTTTCTTATAATTTAATCAAAAGATAAATAGATTTTCTTTTCTTATAATTTAATCAAAAGATAAACAGATTTTTTTCTTATAATTTAATCAAAAGATAAACAGATTTTTCTTTCTTATAATTTAATCAAAAGATAAACAGATTTTTCTTTCTTATAATTTAATCAAAAGATAAACAGATTTTTCTTTCTTATAATTTAATCAAAAGATAAACAGATTTTTCTTTCTTATAATTTAATCAAAAGATAAACAGATTTTTCTTTTCATAATTTAATCAAAAGATAAACAGATTTTTCTTTCTATAATTTAATCAAAAGATAAACAGATTTTTCTTCTTATAATTTAATCAAAAGATAAACAGATTTTTCTTTCTTATAATTTAATCAAAAGATAAACAGATTTTTCTTTCTTATAATTTAATCAAAAGATAAACAGATTTTTCTTTCTTATAATTTAATCAAAAGATAAACAGATTTTTTCTTTCTTATAATTTAATCAAAAGATAAACAGATTTTTCTTTCTTATAATTTAATCAAAAGATAAACAGATTTTTCTTTCTTATAATTTAATCAAAAGATAAACAGATTTTTCTTCTTATAATTTAATCAAAAGATAAACAGATTTTTCTTTCTTATAATTTAATCAAAAGATAAACAGATTTTTCTTCTTATAATTTAATCAAAAGATAAGATAAACAGATTTTTCTTTTCTTATAATTTAATCAAAAGATAAACAGATTTTTCTTTCTTATAATTTAATCAAAAGATAAACAGATTTTTCTTTTTCTTATAATTTAATCAAAAGATAAAAACAGATTTTTCTTTCTTATAATTTAATCAAAAGATAAACAGATTTTTCTTTCTTATAATTTAATCAAAAGATAAGATAAACAGATTTTTCTTTTCTTATAATTTAATCAAAAGATAAACAGATTTTTCTTTCTTATAATTTAATCAAAAGATAAACAGATTTTTCTTTTCTTTATAATTTAATCAAAAGATAAACAGATTTTTCTTTCTTATAATTTAATCAAAAGATAAACAGACTTTTTCTTTCTTATAATTTAATCAAAAGATAATGATTTTTCTTTCTTATAATTTAATCAAAAGATAAACAGATTTTTCTTTCTTATAATTTAATCAAAGATAAACAGATTTTTCTTTTCTTTATAATTTAATCAAAAGATAAACAGATTTTTCTTTCTTATAATTTAATCAAAAGATAAACATATTTTTCTTTCTTATAATTTAATCAAAAGATAAACAGATTTTTCTTTCTTATAATTTAATCAAAAGATAAACAGATTTTTCTTTTCTTATAATTTAACTTAAAAGATAAACAGATTTTTCTTTCTTATAATTTAATCAAAAGATAAACAGATTTTTCTTTCATAATTCTAATCCAAAAGATAAACAGATTTTTTCTTTTCTTATAATTTAATCAAAAGATAAACAGATTTTTCTTTCTTATAATTTAATCAAAAGATAAACAGATTTTTCTTTCTTATAATTTAATCAAAAGATAAAACATATTTTTCTTTCTTATAATTTAATCAAAAGATAAACAGATTTTTCTTCTTTATAATTTTTTAATCAAAAAGATAAACAGATTTTTCTTTCTTATAATTTAATCAAAAGATAAACAGATTTTTCTTTCTCTTATAATTTTAATCAAAAGATAAACAGATTTTTTCTTTCTTATAATTTAATCAAAAGATAAACAGATTTTTCTTTCTTATAATTTAATCAAAAGATAAACAGATTTTTCTTTCTTATAATTTAATCAAAAGATAAACAGATTTTTCTTTTCTTATAATTTAATCAAAAGATAAACAGATTATCACATTTAATAAGATTAAATATAAGATTAATCTGAGTTGATTAATCCATTCATTTTTATGGCATATGAAACCTTTGCTGGTTATTTCATCGTTATTTATTCAGTTAGCTTCATTTCGTGCCAATGCAGTCACCACTACCTTCCATCTCACAATTGTGGTTCAGGGTAACATTCAAGGCAGAATAGTGAAATGGTTTACCAGTTTCTTTTCTATTGCAGATGTTAAGCTTGCCTCATTTCACTTCTCAGAAGTTAAGAAGGCAAGACCTACAAAGCAGCAGGTGATTTGAATTCATAATTTTTTCTCCTAGACTGGTTGCTATAGAGCTCAGTTTGTCTTGCTGGGAGGAAGAGATAGATTTACATCGCATAAGTGAATGCAATGAACTTGAATAGAATTCAAACTTGGCTCTCCAATTCCTCAATCTGATCTGCTATCCATTACTCCCACAGGTTATTTAAAGCCAGAAAATATTTTTAGACTGTAAGAATTTTTTTTGAGATGATAATAGTTTAGTAAATAAGTCTTACTAATTAACCCATAGCTGGGGAAGAACAGGTGGGCTCATACTTTTCCCAAGAGTATTTGGGCTTAAGGGAATATAATGAGCTTGATTGGAATTGGAACTTGGTTCTCCAATTAACAATTCTGAGATACCACCTTTACATCCAAGCTTACAGCACCTGGTATTCCCAAGTAATCACCTATCTAGGTATTGGTCAGGATCAGGCTCAATGCTGCTTAAGTGCAGTAAAATTATAAGGAACCAATGTGTTTCAATGTAATCTGGCCATAAGCCCACTTTAAGATTAAATGACTTTGTTGATGGCAGAAGCAGAAGGAACAGTTGCTGTGTTTTAATGCAATCTGTTTTAGTAAATAAAACTCTGATAAAAGTGGAAAAAGTTTTTGTTTGACATGTTTCGTCCTTTAGACTACTGAAGTGATGTTTACATTGATGTAACTAAATATGTGCCTAAAGGAAAAGAGACACTGAGAATTTCAAATTTAAATTTATATATTTTTTTTGTTAGATATATATTTCGGATATATTGTCTCACCAATTTCTTTAGGAACAAAAGTGAGAGAAATATAAAGAAAAAGAAACTAAATGAAATTGGCTTGCTTGTATATCCAAAACATATACTGAATAAATATATATATAAATTTCAATTTAAAATTCTCAGTGGCATCACCCACCTCCAATGCACACACACTTTTCAGGTTCATGTGTAGTCACATCAGTTTAACATCCCTTTAGTCCAGTGGTTCACAAATAGAAAGGTGCACCCCATAGGTGCAGCACACCTCATAGACACTTTCCCTATCTATGATTGCTGTTTTAATGGGATCTGTCTCTGACTGAAATTGTTGATTTTTTCATAGACATTTTTTCTTCCATGTTTTTTTTTTTTAGCCATTGTATACATATATGTTTTGTCATCAGCTGAGTGAGTACAGGTGGTTTAATGGATAGCAGCTTGGATTAAGAAATTGGAGAGCTATGTTCAAATTCCAGTCAAATTATATTTACTATTACACAAAGACCATTTGAAAAAAGCATGAATCCATCTCTTCTTGTACCCCATCTCTAATTCAGGTATGGGTTAAATCATTAGATTTTTATTTGGAAAAATCAAAATAAATATTAATGCAATATTCAATTAAAGAAAAAAATTCTTACACTCCAAAATATGTTTTGGCTTTAAATAACCTAAAAATTGTTGATATGTCATAAAAAACAAATTGTAAATCAAGATTGAATGCTAAAAGGAAAGGAGCAGTTGTAACTGAAAGGAGATGGTTACTGTTTATTAATTCGGCCTTGTGTCATACACAACCAAACTCCCCACAGCTTACAGATTTTATCCAGAATTATAAGAAGGTTATTATCATTATCATCAGAAGGTTTTCATGTTGGCAGCAAAAGGTTGGAATGTGTGAAATTGTGTAAAATAGTGTGGATCAATAAAAAATACATTTGCATTTTAAAATAGAAATTTATTAAAAAGAAAAGAATAACAAGAATAAGTTGGAATTAATGTTCACTTAGAAAGTTATTAGCATTAGATAGGAGTGTCTTTGGATGGAGAAGAAGAATTAAAAGGAATCAGCACACGAGAAAGAAGGGGAAAGAGGACAAATGTCCGGGTCACTTGAAGCTTACATTTTAGCTTGTCGTCTCTGCTGCTTCCATCCCTGACTGACTGGCTGAGGTCATTTATAGTAATTTAGATTTTTTGCACTAGATCACTAAGTTCTTTTTGGTCTTGCAATTACTCCCATTGGTCAGAAAATCACTTTAACATCTACAGTATAACTCGGATATAAGAGACCCTGATATAAGAGAAACCCAGATATAAGTGAGATTTTCTCTGGTCCCAAATTAGAGCCTGTGGTAATGTATATAAAATAGACCAGACCCGGATATAAGAGAAACTAGGATATAAGATAATTTTATCTGGTTTCGACAACTCTCTTATATCCGGGTTACACTGAACTTGCGAAATCCAGTTTAGACTTTTTTTATGCACATGATCAATCCTTTTTCTATCTGGGAAAAACCAGGATTTCACATCATGAATTTTTTGAAAAAGTGAAGAAGAAAGTTGATTTTAATTCTTAATTTCCTATCCACCACACGGAATTTGGTTAACCTTCTTTTTGAAAAATATGTTTATATAGACAAATAATATTAGTACTATAGACATATTATGTGAGAAGCAAGGAAGTCTTAAAAATAGGAGCTACAAAGAAATTGTTGATAGCACATACAAGTGAAGAAACAAAAAAAGTACTGCCAGTGAGGTGCAAAGAAACAAAGACAAGAATTGGTAAGATAAAATTCTTTCTATTGCCAACATAGAGGATCAAGGCAGAATGTCTCTTTGTGCATGAGAGAAGTACCCGGAGGAAGGAGAGGCTTGATAGGATCTGGAGTTGATGCATGTGTCAAGTCAGTTGACTGAGGTCACTGGGGGTGATGCTGGCAGCTTACCTATCTACTATGCAGTAGATAGGTATCATCAGTAGCATTCTTAAAAGCTGACGAATGGATGTTGGGGACTAGGTTTGGAATAATGAGACTTTTGTGTTCAGTGTTATTTTATTATTAAATCTCTTGAAATTATAAAAACAAACAAGCATTACTTTTTGACTGACCATTGTTCCACAATTAAGATAGATATGTGAACAAATGGATAGATAGATATGTGAATAGATAGATAGATAGATACGGAGATAGACAGATAGATAAAAAATGCTTGTTATAGATAGATAGATAGATAGATAGATAGATAAAAAATGCTTGAGTTATAGATAGATAAAAAATGCTTGAGTTATAGATAGATAAAAAATGCTTGAGTTATAGATAGATAGATAGATAGATACATAGATAGATAGATGTAAAAAAATGCCTGGGTGATAGATATACAGATAGATAGATAGACAGATAGATAGATAAAAAATGCTTGAGTTACTGATAGATAGATAGATAGATAGATAGATAGATAGATAGATGCTTGAGTTATAGTGTTATGTCGCCAAGTATAAATGAATAACTCAACAACAGAATCAGAATATAAGTTGTATTCAGCGGAAAGACGGTTAGTATGTACAGAAGTGATTAGTAATATTTACAATAGAAAGATACAAGGGTCCAATCCATCGTACGACGTGTGTATACATGATTACTTCCGGTACGTCACCGGAAGTGTGACTAACTCTTCACTGACTCGCACTGACTCTTCAGTAACTCATTAGAGACTCTCAAGTGACTCTCTACGACATTGTTTATTGTACTATTTGTACAAATGCGGCACAAGGCCTAAAACGGGGATGGGGAAGGCTGATCATCCTCTGTCTTAATTTAACTTAGCTATTCACTCTCGTTGACCCTGACACACTTACAATAAACCTTTCACCATAATACCACATTTTTACTTACCATTCTTACACGTCCGCCATAATACCTCAGGTTCTCTATGTAGTCCTACTTAATTCCCATATGTACAATTTTCAGTGGAGGGCATGGGCAGAAAACAACAACATTTAAAATTCCCCAATGATTTTATACAATGAAAATAAGATATGTACAAGAAACTAAATAAAATTGTATTAGTAATAAAAGCCCCCCACTACTCTAATATTGTGACAGCAAAATCACTTCCCCGGACGAAATATAATGCGTGGCTTTAGAAATATAATAATACCACTTATCCGATCAGTAGTCACTCACACAATCATTCACACATTTAAACACCATAACAAACACGAAAAGCATACTTGAAAAATAACGAAAGACGCCACGCATCCACCGGAGAACTAACATTGTTGAACACCTAAAGTAGGAAGGGGTGGGGGATTAAACTAAAGGAAAACAGGGGACAAAAAAGAAAAGGGGGCCGATGAGCAATCATAACCTAAGTTAACTTTAAAACAAAAAACAGAAAATCAAAAACTTCCTATTCTAACCTAACCGGGAAGGGGTGCACATGTTCTGCACAGAACACCCAATATCCTGATGCCCAACCAGCATCAAACAACCAGGTCAGCACCAGGTCAGCACCTTTCACTTGACAGAAATGCGCAAGACTCACCCACCTTTTGCCAAATTCAGATGGAGAGAGTCGTTTCCTTTCCGTCCTGATCTTGACTTTAAGACAACGCTTGGGTGTTGGAGAGGCCATCCGTACCCCGCAAGAGAAACTGGAGAGCCAAACGACATTCTTTATAGAAGGAGCACTCACCATGAGGAGTACGGCCGGCCTCCTCCTCCGACAAATGCACACTTCTCAAGGATGGAAAGTTTTTATGGACGCCGTTCTCATCCTCCAGCATACACATTCGATTCAGGAATCTAATGCGAAGCGTGTGTTGACGAATCTCAATGCTAGGCATGCCCAGACCGCCCTCAGACGGATGAAGGCAACAGATCTCGCGACGCACCTTGGGAGCCTTGCCTTCTCCCCAAAGGAAGGAGAACAAGAGCTGAATTAAGCCCAAACGAATGGCACACGGGAGAAGAAGTACCGAGAGTCGGTAAAGGAGAATCGGGTAGATGTACGAGGCACATATTTCCGCCCTCCCCTTTAAGGAGAGCTTCCTCCGAGTCCACAGACGAACTGCGCCCTCGGCCTTCTCTCGAACCTCCGACCAATTCATTTCCAACTGGAGATCAGGACCGAATCAGACGCTGAGAATCTTGACCGGTCCGTCCGTCCAGTGGAAAGGCCCGGGAAGAGAAACTCCCTTCCACGCGCCCAACCGCAAGCCAACAGACTTATCGCGGTTGATCTTGGCCCCTGTCACCGTCTCATATCCTCTGATTTTCTTGCTGACTTCGTCAATCTCGGCTCTGCTCGACACAAGAGCCGAAACGTCGTCAGCATAGGCAGAATACCTGGCCGAGGTGGTAGCCCCAGGTAATGTAATCCCGCGAAGGACCGGATTCGCCTTTAACTTGCGAAGGAAAGGCTCCAACGCAAGAACGTAGAGCAAAGGCGAGAGCGGACAACCTTGACAAATGGAGCGAGATAATGTGAAGGGCTTCGATCTTACCCCATTCATTTCCACCAGCGCACCGGGGGACTCATACAGCAGTCGGATCTAGGAGCGAAAGTACTGCCCGAAACCGGCGGCAGAAAGGACAGACTCCAAGAAGCGATGGTCAACCCTATCGAATGCCTTGGACTGATCCAAATTGATCAGCGCGGCTTCAGTGTCGGTTTTCTCGATGATCAGGCGTACCAAATGAAGGTTGTCCTGAATAGTCCTGCCCTTCACAGCACAAGTCTGCTCGGGGCCAATCAGACTAGGGAGGACAGCCTGCAAACGGCGAGCCAAGACCTTGGCAAAAATCTTTAAGTCAGTATTTAACATCGTTAAAGGCCGATAATTATCTATGCCACCCCCACCGCCCTTTCTCTTGCGAAGCAACTTGATTACACCCCTGGTGAAGCGTCGAGGTGTAGACCCCTGCTCCATCCAGTTGTTATAAACGAGCGCCAGCAGAGGAACAAAAACGGTCGACAGCCTCAAGTACATTTCGTAGGGAAGACCATCTAATCCTGGAGTTTTGTCCCGGTCAACCAGTTTCAGCGCATCCCAGATTTCCGACTCTGTTATGGGCCCCTCGCCTCGAGGCGGGGAAAGTCAGCCAAATAGGTGTCGAACTGAGCAGAGCTCAGACCGGGATCTCTGGTGAAAAGATCCTGGAAGTAATCCCGAAAAGCCCCACATATACCCACGTCTGTAGTCACGGTACGTCCATCCGGCAATGTGATGTCCTTGATATGCCGATTGGCTGCTTGCCTAGCTTCCTCTGCACGCAATTCTGCGGCCATATTCGTTGCCTCAGAAGACATTCTTTTTAACCTAGCCCTAACTACCAGAGCTTGATCCTTCTTGATAAGCAAGGAGGCCAGCTCGGCCCTAGCTAAGGCTACGTCCCCACTATTTAACGGCCCTATCAACTTTTTCTCTACTGCCGCTTGCGCCGCTAAATTAGCTAAGTTGAGCCGACGGCTAAAGTCGGCAGCAAACGACCTAATTTTGGATTTAAGTGTATCCCACCACTTATTCCCAACCATAGCCCCCATCAGTTCCCGCTTTAGTGTTAGTAACAGCTGTTCCTGGAAATCTTGGCTATCAAATAATGACGTGTTCAATTTCCCGTATCCAGCCAACTTAACCTTAGGCTTATCTAAGTTTACACGAACCCGGGCGAGCCTATGATCCGTGTAAACTATCGAATCGAAACTTGGACAACCTAAGAGCCCTACGTCGACTCTCCTAACTAGGACTCGGTCGAGGTAGCTTGCGCGTACCTTCGAATCCGAGCTGCCCCTATTAGTCCAAGTCCACATTACCTCCCGGGGGTGTTCATTTCGGTATTTATCGACAAGATCATTCCCGTCGATAAAATCCCGAAATGGTTTCACATCCGGGTTGTTAGTACCCGATCTTTCTCCTATACGATCCTTCTCAGGGTCAAGGACGGTATTCCAATCCCCCGCTAAAATTACCCGCCTCGATGTTCCAAAGAACGACTCGAGCCGCCGAAACAAAGCAGGACGCTCCGCATGGTCATTGGGCGCATAAACCCCAATGAGCCGAAAAGACTTCTCCTTTATGGTAATATCCAGCACACAAATCCTGCCCGCTGGATCCGCGAAGACAAGCGCACTCACCGCACCCAAAGACTTGCTCACTAGCCAGGAAATACCTCTAGAACGACCATCTAAACATGCTGAATAGAGATCGTCATCCCTAGACAGTATGCCCTCATAGTCGCCAGCTAAAAACCGGGTCTCCTGTAAACAGCAAACATCCACCCCGAGGCGCTGGAGATCATGAGTGAGTCTCACCCTCCGAGACTCTGACCTCAGCCCCCGGGCATTCAGACTTGCTAACCAATGAGCCATTGTGATCCTATATTAGGGTTGGGGTTCTGGATAGAACATGGACGGGGAAAGGATGCCGACAGCCTCTCCCATAGATCCCTTGCCCATTTCTTTGTTAACGGTGCCATCATGGGAGAGACCACCAACATCCCAAGGAAATGTTACTTTCATTGCCCTATAAAGGGAGGGGTGAACTAAAACTGGAACCCGTCCTACACAGCATTCTTTTAGTTTTTGCAAGGACTCATCATCCGTTGTTACTATAGGTGGGGACATTTTGATGTTTTTCTCCGCTTCGAGGACCATGTCCACAACTTTCCTGTACCCGTTCCTGTTCTGACGACTGTCAGCATTCTTTTAGCTTGAGGGAAATTCTTTGGTCTCTCAATGTCTTTTTCTTTGCACTTTTTCATGGCTAATAAGATTTTTAATTTATTAATCCTATTGCCAAAGTTCCTGGCCCTTTCTTCCTGAGCTGGAGAAATTTTACATATATTTTCGCCCATCAAGTAAGGAGCTTTTGTTACCTTCTTGCGTGCCTCCCTATCTTCTCCTGTGGGGCTTCTTTGCCTCTTTGAAGGTGGTGGTAACAGCTTCTTGGGAGAAGGACTGGGGGTTGGTTGATTTGGCATTCTGAATGGGCTGGGGTCTCTACTGAGAGGAGTAGATTTTCTTGGAATGGGCTGAGAGGAGTGGGACTTTTTGGGGCTTTTCTTTTTTCCAGGGGAGGACGGGGCAGAGACAGAGGGACGTATTGGGTTCTTTGCCAGCTCCTCCTTCAGCTTCTGTATTTTCCTCATGCCCTCGTAGCCCGGATCAAATGCTTTCCGCATCTGCTCGATTGATGGTGCAGACCAGGCCGAGGCGTCGCCCTTCTTGCTGGTAGAGGGAGTGGGGCTATGCGTGCCTTTAGTCCTGGGAGCATCAGGGGACTGAGGTCCCGCAGCTTGACGCTTCCCTCTGGTCCTACCAACAACCTGCCATTCCCCCTTTTCCTTCTCCGTAACTACACTTGTAGCAGGCGAGGGCTTTTCAGGGAATGGGGGCAGATGTTTTGTCCCAACCGGGGGTAATACCACACCGGTCCTGGTTTCTGGCATGCCCACTACAGGCGGGACGGATTTTGTCAAAGAAGCGGCCAGAGGGGTATTTTGGTCTTCAGGGGCCTGGCTTCCAGAGGCCTTCTTCTCTGGGCAGGAGAAGGAGAGGTGACCAATCTCTCCAGACCTCCAGCATTTGGGTTTACGACCGGATACAATCACCGGTAGGCTCAGGCTCAGGCTCCCAACGTCAAGACAGTTGGGGATAGTCTTGAAGGCTTGACGGTTAATCATTATCTCGAATGACCATCCCCCGGTCAGGTCGTCGCAGGAGGCATCTACAATCTCACCGAATTGAGAAAAGTAGGCTGCGTGATGCTCCCCGATGACCTGAGAAGGGACCTCGTATACTGCCACCTTGGTCCTACTCATGCCTTGATACACGGTTCTTATAATGACGTCTTCTGCTATAAGATCTTTTGTTACCATTTTTTGGCAGTCTTCCGGCGTGGGAAGGAGCACGTCCCACATGAAAAAGCCCGCGCCTTTTACGATCCGTAAGGGCTTGACCTCCATGGACTGCAGTGTCTTCAACTCTGTATCTTTTGTGGAGCGACAAATTTTGCGCGAACGCTTGTCCACCACAAAGACTGACACAATTCTTTTTTCAATTTTTCTGAATTCATGGGGATCCTCCAAGAGTCCACCTTCTGTCACAAGGTGAGCGTAACTCTTGGCTTTCTCCAAGAACTCCGTCAAATTGATCTTTACCTTTGGTGGGGACTTCCAGCCCAAGGGCGATTCCCCGGCCTTGGTATCTTTGGTTTGTCTTCAACATTTTTTGCCTCGTCCTTATTTTTCTCTATACTTTTTTCCTTTTGGCCATTCTCGTTCTCAACTTTTTTACTCTTTTCATGTTGATCATTATTTTCAACAGTTAGAGGGGGAAAAGATTCATTATCCTTGTCAGGTGGACCCTTCTAGCGAGGGTCAAACAACAGTTTTTTTTTCACTGACCGACTTGAGTCGGCCATTTTAAAAAGATCAACACCGCAACGTAACCACTATTTTTTTCCTCCGTAAATCCAATGTGAATAGGGAGGGGAGGGAAAAGCGGGAGAAATAGGGGGAATATATGAAAAAATAAACAAATAAACCTCGCAAGGTTAGCACAAAACAACGGATTGCAAAATAAAATTAGCCTAATATGGCAAACAAAATAAAAAAATAACAAAACGGCTTTCAAATTAAGAAAAACTTGCCTTTAGCGGCAAAATAAAACTTTAAACGAAATAAAAGAGAATAGCCTTAAGCAGCAAAAACACAAAAAGTCACCTAAAGGCAATAAACGGTAAGTTACAAAAAGAAATTTACAAAATAAACTTTACACGTTTACGAAAAAACAATAAAAAACGAAAGAGTCGCCTAAAAAGGATATTTCACTAAAAGAAAATAGGGGGAGGGTGTAAACAATAAACGTTAAAGGTTTCAATAAACTTGAAAAATTTAAATTACTAACTATACAAATAAATAAATCAAACGAAAAGAGCGGAGAGTCGCCTAAAAGGCTACTTCCATAAAAGTAATATGGGGAGGGGCTGGAAAAGAAAAAATGTTAAAGGGTGGAGAAAAATCAGATGATATTCAGTTACTAGTCAAAGAAAAAAATAAAAATAAAGTTTAAACAAAAATAAATGTAGCACGTAAGGCAAAAATAGAAACTGTAAAAAGAAAACAAAAATCAAATCACAAAAATTAAGTCACACGGGCCGACCTAAACAAAAACAAAAATGGCGGCCCCAAAAGAAATACGAAAATAAAGTAATAAAAAGCTAGAAAATAAAATGAATAGAACAAAACAAGGAAACGAAAAAATTAAATAAAATTAAAAACTTAGCTATACAAAAAGTGTCTTTAGCAGGAAAGCGGGTAAGTCAGAAGGAGAAGGTAACTTTTGTCAGTATTCCGTCAAAGACTGGACTGAAAAAGTGACTCTCTATGACATTATTTATTTTTGTAAAAAATTACAAAAAATGCGGCACAAGGCCAAAATAGTGGAGACTGGGGAAGGCTGGTCTTCATCTGTCTTACGTTAACTTAGCTAGACTCACTCACTGACACAAGCAAACAGTATAATATCCCTTGCACCAAAACATCACAATCTTACGTACCATTCTTACTACGAGCACCATAATGCCTCAATACACTCTGTGAAAGTCTAACTAAACCCATATGTACAATTTGTCTGTGGGGGATGGGGGAAATAACACTTAAAATTGCTAGCCCCAATGATTTTTATACAATGAATGAAAATATATACAAAAACTAAACAAAATTGATGTTAGTATTGAACCCCCCACAATCTCTAGCCGTGACAGAAACATCAGTTAGCTGGGCGAAATTCTAGCGGGGCTGGCATATCTCAAACAGTCATACACACAAACACGCACACACACAAACACAATAACAAGTACGAAAATAAACACACTCGAAACGAAAAATGCCCCGCATCTACCAGGGAACTGATATCTCTAATCACCTAAAAAGGGGGGAAGGGATGGGGAATTAAACCAAAAAAGAGAGGACACAAAAAAAATAAAAAGTGGGGCCGATAACCATGCATACCCCAGCTAAGTTTAACCATCATTAAAACATAAAAAGAAAAATTAACTAAACTATCCTACTTTCGGGAGGGGTTGAAAATGTTTAGTCCAGGATCCCCAATATCCTGATGCCTAACCGTCATCAAAATGCCACTCCAAATCAGCTCCTTTCACTCGACAGATTCGCGCAAGATTTACCCACCTTTTGCCAAATTCTGATGGAGGGAGTCGTCGCCTTTCCGTCCTGATTTTGACTTTAAGCTGATGCTTAAAAAACAAAATCAGTTGGGAAGAGGAAAACTTCTCGTCCCCATAGAATTCCTTCTGTCGCGTCGTCCAAATCACGACTCGCATAACACCTAGTAAGCATACGAACACATAATGCTCAGCCCTAGTCAACGACGCCACCACATTGCTACAAACAGAAGCGACTTCCAGGACAAAGAACTTTCCACGCAGCATGCAAACCATGAAGTCTTCAAGCCACTTACACAACGGTACTACGACACTGCAATGAAAGAAGGCGTGAGACAAAGTCTCGACCACCGTCCCACCGCAGCGAACGCAGTTTGGCGAAACAACCAAACCCGCTGCTTTAAGCTTCTTGCCGACCCAGACAGCTTTTCGTATCACCAGCCAGGTGAGGGATGCCTCGTTGTTTGTGAGGCATTTCAACCCGGGCGCCCAAGGCCATATGGAGCGCGCCTCCTGCTTCGTCAAACCGAGCTCATCAATCAGATCATCCCGAACGGCCCCCCTCACTAGCACCTGATATAATGCCCGAAGGGACAACGCCTGGACGCCAGAGAGGCCATCTGTCGCCCGTAAGAGAAAACTGAGTGCTCGCCGGCATTCACGATAGAAGGGGCATTCGCCTCGAGGTAAACTGCCGGACTCTTCCTCGCACGAATGCACACTTCTTAGGGATGGGAAGCTTTTGCGGGCATCTTCCTTCCAGAATTCACTATTCTCATCCACTTGCGAACACATTCAGTCTAGGAAGGCAATGCGAAGCGTATGTTGATGAATCTCAACGCTTGGCATTCCCAGACCGCCCTCAGAAGGATGGAGGCTACAGATCTCGCGACACACCTTAGGAGCCTTGCCTTCTCCCCAGAGGAAGGAGTACAAGACCCTGACTATGTCATTAATGACTAATGTCATTAATATTATACGGGAGTGGAAGCACAGAGAGTCGGTAAAGGAGAATCAGGTAGATGTGTGAAACACATACTTCCGCCCTCCCCTTTAAGGAAAGATTCCTCAGAGACCACAGACGAACTGCAGCCTCTGCCTTCTCCTGTACCTCCGACCAATTCATTTCCAACTGGAGATCAGGACCGAATCAGACGCTGAGAATCTTGACCGGTCCGTCCGTCCAGTGGAAAGGCCCGGGAAGAGAAACTCCCTTCCACGCGCCCAACCGCAAGCCAACAGACTTATCGCGGTTGATCTTGGCCCCTGTCACCGTCTCATACCCTCTGATTTCCTTGCTGACTTCGTCAATCTCGGCTCTGCTCGACACAAGAGCCGAAACGTCGTCAGCATAGGCAGAATACCTGGCCGAGGTGGTAGCCCCAGGTAATGTAATCCCGCGAAGGACCGGATTCGCTTTTAACTTGCGAAGGAAAGGCTCCAACGCAAGAACGTAGAGCAAAGGCGAGAGCGGACAACCTTGACGAATGGAGCGAGTCAATAGAAAAGGTTCCGATCGTACTCCATTCACTTCCACCAGCGCACCGGGGGACGCGTACAGAAGTCGGATCCAGCAGCGAAAATTCGGCCCGAAACCGGCAGCGGAATCCTTTCCAGAAAACGATGGTCAACCCTATCGAACGCCTTGGACTGATCTAAATTGATCAGCGCGGCTTCCGTGTCGACTTTCTCAATGATCAAGCGTACCAAATGAAGGTTGTCCTGAATAGTCCTACCCTTCACAGCATAGGACTGCTCGAGGT
>JBBBDQ010000244.1:0-5000 GCA_037127315.1 Ascarosepion bandense
GAGTCTGTTCATTATCTATCTATCTATCTATCTATCTATCACAGTCTGTTCATTATCTATCTATCTATCTATCTATCTATCACAGTCTTTTCATTATTTATCTATCTATCTATCTATCACAGTCTGTTCATTATCTATCTATCTATCTATCTATCTATCTATCACAGTCTGTTCATTATTTATCTTTCTATCTATCTATCACAGTCTGTTCATTATCTATATATCTATCTATCTATCTATCTATCACAGTCTGTTCATAATCTATCTATCTAACAATCACAGTCTGTTCATTATCTATCTATCTATCTATCACAATCATCCATTATCTATCTATCTATCTATCACATAGTCCGTTCATTACCTATCTATCGATCTATCTATCTATCTATCTATCTATCATTCATTCATTATCTATCTAACTATCTATCTATCTATCTATCATAGTCTGTTCATTATCTATCTATCTATCTATCTATCTATCTATCTATCTATCTATCTATCAGTCTGTCTATCTATCTATCTATCTATCTATCTATCTATCTATCTATCACAGTCTGTTCATTATCTATCTATCTATCTATCTATCTATCTATCTATCTATCATGAATTAATTCATTCATTCATTCATCTATCTATCTATCTATCTATCTATCTATCATGTCTGTCTATTATCTATCTATCTATCTATCTATCAGTCTGTTCATTATTCATCTATCTCTCTATTTATCACAGTCGTTTCATTATCTATCTATCTATCTATTTATCACAGTCTGTCTATCATTATCTATCTATCTATCTATCTATCAGTCTGTTCATTATCTATCTATCTATCTATCACAGTCTGTCCATTATCTATCTATCTATCTATCTATCTATTCATTCATCTATCACAGTCTGTTCATTATCTATCTATCTATCTATCTATCTATCAGTCTGTTCATTATCTATCTATCTATCTATCATCTGTTCATTATCTATATCTATCTATCTATCACAATCTGTTCATTATCTATCTATCTATCTATCTATCTATCTATCAATAGTCTGTCTATTATCTATCTATCTATCTATCTATCAGTCTGTCTATTATCATTCTATCTATCTATCTATCTATCACAGTCTGTTCATTATCTATCTATCTATCTATCATATGTCTGTCTTTCATTATCTATCTATCTATCTATCAGTCTGTTCATTCATTCATCTATCTATCACAGCTCATTCATTATTCATTCATTCATTCATTCATAACAGTCTGTTCATTACTATCTATCTATCTATTCATCTATCTATCACAGTCTGTTCATTATCTATCTATCTATCTATCTATCTATCTATCTATCACAGTCTGTACATTATCTATCTATCTATCTATCTATCTATCACAGTCTGTTCATTATCTATCTATCTATCTATCTATCACAGACTGTTCATTATCTATATATCTATCTATCACAGACTGTTCATTATCTATCTATCTATCTATCTATCTATCTATCTATCACAGTCTGTTCATTATCTATCTATCTATCTATCTATCTATCACAGTCTGTTCATTATCTATCTATCTATCTATCTATCACAGTCTGTTCATTATCTATCTATCTATCTATCACAGTCTGTTCATTATCTATCTATCTATCTATCACAGTCTGTTCATTATCTTATCTATCTATCACAGTCTGTTCATTATCTATTCTATCTATCTATCTATCTATCTATCTATCTATCTATCTATCTATCTCAGTCTGTTCATTATCTATCTATCTATCTATCTATCTATCTATTCTATCTATCCCAGTCTGTCTATTATCTTTATCTATCTATCTATCCCAGTCTGTTCATTATCTATCTATCAATCTATCTATCCCAGTCTGTTCATTATCTATCTATCTATCTATCTATCTATCTATCTATATCTATCTATCTATCTATCTATCTATCTATCCCAGTCTGTCTATTATTCATTTATCTATCACAGTCTGTCTGTCTATCTATCTATCTATCAATAGTCTGTTCATTATCTATCTATCTATCCTAGTCTGTTCATTATCTATCTATCTATCCCAGTCTGTCTGTATTATCTATCTATCTATCTATCTATCTATCTATCTATCTATCTATCTATCTATCTATCTATCTATCTATCACAGTCTGTTCATTATCTATCTATCTATCTATCTATCTATCTATCTATCTATCTATCTATCTATCAATCATTCATTCATCTATCTATCTATCTGTCAGTCTGTTTCATTATCTATCTATCTATCTATCTATCTGTCTATCACAGTCTCTTTCTAATATTCATCTGTCTATCTATCTATCACAGTCTGTTTATTATCTATCTATCTATCTATCTATCATTCGTTCATTATCTATCTATCTATCTATCAGTCTGTTCATTATCTATCTATCTATCTATCTATCTATCACAGTCTGTCTACTATCTATCTATCTATCTATCTATCAGTCTGTTCATTATCTATCTATCTATATATCTATCAGTCTGTCTGTCTATCTATCTATCTATCTATCTATCTATCTGTCTGTCTATCTATCTATCTATCTATCACAGTCTGTTCATTATCTATCTATCTATCTATCACAGTCTGTCTGGCCATCTATCTATCTATCTATCTATCTATCACAGTTCGTTCATTATCTATCTATCTATCTATCTATCAGTCTGTTCATTATTCATCTATCTATCTATCACAGCTCGTTCATTATCTATCTATCTATCTATCATAGCCTGTTCATTATCTATCTATCTATCTATCTATCTATCATAGTCCGTCATTATCTATCTATCTATCTATCTATCACAGTCTGTTCATTATCTATCTATCTATCTATCACAGTCTGTCTATCATTCATTCATTCATCTATCTATCACAGTCTGTCTAATATTTATCTATCTATCTATCTATCACTGTCTGTTCATTATCTATCTATATATCTATCTATCTATCACAGTCTGTTCTTATCTATCTATCTATCTATCTATCTATCTATCTATCTATCTATCCCAGTCTGTTCATTATCTATCTATCTATCTATCTATCTATCCCAGTCTGTTCATTATCTATCTATCTATCTATCTATCTATCTATCTATCCCAGTCTGTTCATTATCTATCTATCTATCTATCTATCTATCTATCTATCTATCACAGTCTGTTCATTATCTATCTATCTATCTATCTATCTATCTATCACAGTCTGTTCATTATGTATCGATCTGTCTATCACAGTCTGTTCTTTATCTATCTATCTATCTATCACAGTCTGTTCATTATCTATCTATCTATCTATCACAGTCTGTTCATTATCTATCTATCTATCTATCACAGTCTGTTCATTATCTATCTATCTAACTATCACAGTCTGTTCATTATGTATCTATCTATCTATCTATCACAGTCTGTTCATTATGTATCTATCTATCTATCTATCTATCACAGTCTGTTCATTATCTATCTATCTATCTATCACAGCATGTTCATTATCTATCTATCTATCTATCTATCTATCTATCTATCACAGTCTGTTCATTATCTATCCATCCTATCTATCTATCTATCTATCTATCTATCTATCTATCACAGTCTGTTCATTATCTATCTATCTATCTATCACAGTCTGTTCATTATCTATCTCTCACAGTCTGTTCATTATCTATCTATCTATCTATCTATCTATCACAGTCTGTTCATTATCTATATATCTATCTATCACAGTCTGTTCATTATCTATCTATCTATCACAGTCTGTTCATTATCTAACTATCTATCTATCTATCTATCTCTCTATCTATCACAGTCTGTTCATTATCTATCTATCTATCACAGTCTGTTCATTATTTATCTATCTATCACAGTCTGTTCATTATCTATCTATCTATCACAGTCTGTTCATTATCTAACTATCTATCTATCTATCTATCTCTCTATCTATCACAGTCTGTTCATTATCTATCTATCTATCTATCACAGTCTGTTCTTATCTATCTATTCATTATCTATCTATCTATCTATCTATCACAGTCTGTTCATTATCTATCTATCTATCACAGTCTGTTCATTATCTAACTATCTATCTATCTCTCTATCTATCACAGTCTGTTCATTATCTATCTATCTATCTATCACAGTCTGTTCATTATCTGTCTATCTATCTATCTATCTATCTATCACAGTCTGTTCATTATCTATCTATCTATCTATCTATCAAGCAGTCTGTTCGTAATTCATCTATCTATCTATCTATCACAGTCTGTTCATAATCTATCTATCTATCTATCTATCACAGTCTGTTCATTATCTATTTATCTATCTATCTATCTGTTTGTGTCTGTCTATTTATCTATCTATCTATCTACCTATCACAGTCATCTATCTATCTATCTATCTATCTATCTATCTATCTATCACAGTCTGTCTATCTATCTATCTATCACAGTCTGTTCATTATCTATCTATCTATCACAGTCTGTTCATTATCTATCTATCTATCAATAGTCTATCTATCTATCTATCTATCACAGTCTGTTCATTATCTATCTATCTATCTATCTATCTATCTATCTATCTATCTATCTATCACAGTCTGTTCATTATCTATCTATCTATCTATCTATCACAGCTCATTCATTATCTATCTATCTATCTATCTATCTATCACAGTCTGTCTATTATCTATCTATCTATCTATCTATCTATCTATCACAGTCTGTTCATTATCTATCTATCTATCTATCTATCTATCACAGTCTGTTCATTATCTATCTATCTATCTATCTATCTATCTATCAAAGTCTGTTCATTATCTATCTATCTATCTATCTATCTATCACAGTCTGTTCATTATCTATCTATCTATCTATCTATCTATCTATCACAGTCTGTCTGTCTATCTATCTATCAAGTAGTCTGTTCATTATCTATCTATCTATCAAGACAGTTCGTTCATTATCTATCTATCTATCACAGTCTGTTC
>JBBBDQ010000244.1:10000-110000 GCA_037127315.1 Ascarosepion bandense
AGTCTGTTCATTATCTATCTATCTATCCCAGTCTGTTCATTATCTATCTATCTATCTATCTATCTATCTATCTATCTATCTATCTATCTATCCCAGTCTGTTCATTATCTATCTATCTATCCCAATCTGTTCATTATCTATCTATCTATCTATCTATCTATCTATCTATCTATCTATCCCAGTCTGTTCATTATCTATCTATCTATCTATCTATCTATCTATCTATCTATCTATCTATCTATCTATCCCAGTCTGTTCATTATCTATCTATCTATCTATCCATCTATCTATCTATCCAGTCTGTTCATTATCTATCTATCTATCTATCTATCTATCTATCTATCTATCTATCTATCTATCTATCTATCTATCTATCCCAGTCTGTTCATTATCTATCTATCTATCTATCTATCTATCTATCTATCTATCTATCTATCTATCTATCTATCTATCTATCCCAGTCTGTTCATTATCTATCTATCTATCTATCTATCTATCTATCTATCTATCTATCTATCCCAGTCTGTTCATTATCTATCTATCTATCTATCTATCTATCTATCTATCTATCTATCTATCTATCCCAGTCTGTTCATTATCTATCTATCTATCTATCTATCTATCTATCTATCTATCTATCTATCTATCCCAGTCTGTTCATTATCTATCTATCTATCTATCTATCTATCTATCTATCTATCTATCTATCTATCTATCTATCTATCTATCTATCTGATCTATTCATCTATCTATCTATCTATCTATCCCAGTCTATTCATTATCTATCTATCTATCTATCTATCTGTCTGTTCATTATCTATCTATCTATCTATCTATCTATCTATCTATCCCAGTCTGTTCATTATCTATCTATCTATCTATCTATCCCAGTCACTTATTTATCTATCTATCTATCTATCTATCCCAGTCTGTTCATTATCTATCTATCTATCTATCTATCTATCCCAGTCTTTCATTATCTATCTATCTATCTATCTATCTATCTATCTATCTACCCAGTCTGTTCATTATCTATCTATCTATCTATCTATCTATCTATCTATCTATCTATCTATCTATCACAGTCTGTTCATTATCTATCTATCTATCTATCTATCTATCTATCTATCTATCCAGTCTATTTCATTAACTATCTATCTATGTATCTATCTATCCCAGTCTGTTCATTATCTATCTATCTATGTATCTATCTATCCCAGTCTGTTCATTATCTATCTATCTATGTATCTATCTATCCAGTCTGTTCATTATCTATCTATCTATCTATCTATCTATCTATCTATCTATCTATCCCAGTCTCTTCATTATCTATCTATCTATCTATCTATCTATCTATCTATCTATCCCAGTCTTCATTATCTATCTATCTATCTATCTATCTATCTATCTATCTATCTATCTATCTATCTATCTATCTATCTATCCCAGTCTTTTCATTTTCTATCTATCTATCTATCTATCCCAGTCTGTTTATTATCTATCTATCTATCTATCTATCCCAGTCTGTTTATTATCTATCTATCTATCTATCTATCTATCTATCTATCTATCCCAGTCTGTTTATTATCTATCTATCTATCTATCTATCTATCTATCTATCTATCTTTTAATTTCATATCATTGATCTACTAGAAATAAAATATCCTGTCTTTTGTATCTCTTCACTTCTTTGTATCCAATTTTATTCCTTGTCCTAGACTGAGTGGCCAATTTGGACACAACCGTAGACTTTTATGCTTTTAATATTCTCTTGTGTATTATTATATAACTATCTATACATAGAAATAGAATGTTCTTATTGTCTTGGAAATGTAAACACTATTGAAATAGAGAGGAGTGATCATACTGATCCAAACTTTCACTTGGTCATCTTTTTGCCTCCGGTCGGAGAGGAACCTAGACGAGGCCCCGCCGAAGAATAGAGTCTCGTTTAGAGTGAATAAACAAGAACCTGACCTGGCCTTAAGTAAGGTGTACGGGGTATTTTTGGTCGATCTTAAAAGCTCTGAATTCCCATTTTAATTGACCTTGTGTAGCATATGCCTTGGGTATCTGCCCTGATGGCAATATGGTAAATACCAAATGATCATACTGATTCAAAGTCTCTTTTGTTGACTCACTACCTCCGGGCAAAGAGGAAAGCAAACATGGGTCCGCCGAAGGTTAGAGACTCGTCTGGGGTGAATAGACTGATTGAGCAGAGTTTACGGGAAATTTTTATGTGAGCTTAAGGGCTCTAAATCCCAACTTTAATTGATCTTGTATTGCATTTACTTTGGGTATTCGCCCTAGTGGGGAGGTAGTGAATACAGAGTGATTATACGGGCTAGCAGTTCACTAGCAGTGTATCTACTTCACGCAGCGTGCGAGTCTTGTACTTGTTGATATACAATTATTTCCAGCCTCCGTTTTTTTGTGATTACTCACGCAGTAATCTCTTAGGATTACAACATGCATTTAACAGATCATTT
Organism: Ascarosepion bandense; assembly: GCA_037127315.1. Lineage (NCBI taxonomy): Eukaryota > Metazoa > Mollusca > Cephalopoda > Sepiida > Sepiidae > Ascarosepion > Ascarosepion bandense. The sequence continues at coordinate 12,493 of JBBBDQ010000244.1, forward strand.
GCAAAGATTATCAGTGATCATCGTTCCTGCCAACTCATGTGTATTTTTGCACTTTTATTTTGTTGATTTGCTGTATTCTCTACATTTCCGAGTTAGAACTACAGATTCGTATATACCAAGCGACCATTTACGTTTCTCTATCTGTAATTCGAACATAGCTGTATTATATATATATATATATATATATATATATATTAATAAATATACATATTATCCTACGTCTAACAGCAAAAACAACGTCAAAATTAGTTATAGTTGCGTTAAAATATAGATAAATATATTTCACAACATAATGCTATGATATCAAATAAATATTTGGCCCACATGAACAACATTCGTCACTAGTAGCAAAAATGACTTTTTAAAAATAATTGCAATTGCCAAAAAAATAAATCCTGTCCAGTGAATGGGCAGTTTATTTCTGAAAGTATTGTTTATAGAGCTCGAATTCATTCGGATGATAATAATGTTAAATTTTCGTTTGGAAGCACTTCTATCAGGTGGAAGATAAGATTTAACAATCACATGTTGTCTTTAAGCAACAGTAAATGCAGCAAAATTACTGCTTCATCCATCAGTCAGTCAGTTAAGTGCCATACGTAATACACGCTTTGGGCGATCATGTCTCGAAAGAGACATGATTGACTGGGCAGAAGATTATCCCACAGTAGGTTGCCATTGCTTTCTGCGGTAGACTGGTTGCTATCCAAGTCTCTTCTATTATTTAACTTATAGGGAGTTGGGGAAGAAATATATTATACCATTATGTAGTAATTAGTGGGGGATCAGTTTATTACTTCATAACAATATAAAACTGATTCCCCACTTTATGACCAGTAGATGCCTTAATCATGATTCCAATTATTATATTTAATCAGTCAGTTAAGTGCCATACGTAATACACGCTTGGGCGATCATGTCTAGAAAGAGACAGGACTGACTGGGCAGAAGATTATCCCGCAGTAGGTTGTCATTGCTTTCTGCGGTAGACTGGTTGCCAACCAAGGCTATAGAACCCAGTGTCTTCTATTATTTGACTTATAGGTTGTTGGGGAAGAAATGTATTATATTATTATTTAGTAATTGGTGGGGGATCAGTTTATTACTTCATAACAATATAAAACTGATCCCCCACTTTATGACCAGTAGATGCCTTAATCATGATTCCAATTATTATATTTAATCAGTCAGTTAAGTGCCATACGTGATACACGCTTGGGCGATCATGTCTCAATGAAGAGACATGACTGACTGGGCAGAAGATTATCCCGCAGTAGGTTGTCATTGCTTTCTGCGGTAGACTGGTTGCCAACCAAGGCTATAGCGTCCAATCTGTCCTTTTAGTTAACCTATAAATGGATGGAAGTGACGGATTAATACCTTTCCCAAGGGTATTTGCGCGTAAGTGAATGCAACCTATTTCACCGGAATTCAAACTCGGATCTCCGAGTTCTCGTTCCAAGTCGATTTCCACTGCACCACAACGCACATTCATCGCTTCATTCATGCATTATTGGAAATTAAAAATAAACAACATTAAGAAACCAATTATTACCTGGAATATCGCAGCTAAATCCAAACATTACAATGGAAAAGGAGATAAATGTAATCTATGCCTTTTAGAAAAACTTGCCATCTTAGGCCATATCAATAATCTTAATTTGCTTCATAAAAAAGTGATTTAATGACCACATGCTGTCATAGAAAAATACTTAGATACCGATTGGTATACATCTGTCTACACGTTTACCTATTTCTTTCTTTCTTTCTTTCTTTCTTTTTTTTCTTTCTTTCTTTTTTTTCTTTCTTTCTTTCTTTCATTTCCCCGTAATATTACTTTTAACAATTATTTATGAAACCACTTTTATTTTTGATTCTTACATTTTTAATTCTTAATTATATATTTCACCTCATAATTTTTCTTTCCATTTTAATTTTACTTTATTTATTTATTTATTTTTTTTACTTTGTTAATTTGCTACACTCTCTGCTTATCCGATTGAGAGCCACCGATTCGTATTCACATAGTCACCATTTACGTTTCTCCATCTGTGATTTTTGTATCTAAGATAATTTGTGCTTGTAAAAAAGTTCGAAACTGCCATTTATAGGGATCTTGTTACTCTTTTCAACTTTCGTGTACTGGTTTCGGGAGAACTGACTCTGGTTTCAACAATCAAGCACTTATGGCAGCTGAAAATGTCAGTGTTGGTACCAAGAGAGAAATTGGTAAAAAGGTACTGGGAAATAGCATGACGAGAATGGAAGTAAAAAACGGTAAAACGGAACAAGAATAGGAGAAACATAGGGGACGGTGGGACTGGAGGGTAAAACAATTTATTACCTACGCCAGTGAGGCTTCGGTCACGGCCTGTCTGGCGTGAGACGGCCATTACCAGCGGCGACACATTCATCATTGCAGCGGGTCACCCAGAAATGAAGAAGATAGATAGATAGATAGATAGATAGATAGATAGATAGATAGATAGATAGATAGATAGATAGATGCAAATAAAGAGGTAGGGAATAAGAAAGAAAACAAACCTGAAAGAAAAAGAAAATGGTAAATCAACACAAAATGGGAAGAAAAGCAAGATTAAGAATGAAGAAAAAGAAGGAGAAGAAGCAGAAGAAGAATTCTACAAAGGAATAGGGTATAGAATCAGCAAAAACAAAAAAAAAGAAACGTGGTAGAATGTGAAACACCAGGAAGAAAGAGCCGTAAGTTAAGAAAAAAGAGGAAGAAATTAAATATATATTAAACAGTAAAAAAAAGGTGAAAAATAAGAATGAGAAGAAGAATAAAACAAACATTAATCAAGGCAGAAGAAAAGGTGATGAAGAAAAGTAAAGTAGGAATAATGATGTGCTAAAGAAGAAAACGAAGGAGAAGAAAAAATCTCTACAAAACGTGATGTAGTTTTAATAAAAATAAAAAAATTACTGAAGAAGAAGAAGAAGAAGAAGAAGAAGAAGAAGAAGAAGAAGAAGAAGAGAAATGACTACGGAAGAAGACACATTAAGAAAGTAGAAAAAGATGAAGAAAAAAGTACCCAGTCCCCAAAATTAAGAAGAAAATAAAATAAACGATCAAGAAAAGCGAAAAAAAATGAAGAAAGCGTAAAACTAACAAAAGTACAGAAGAAGAAGAAGAAGAAGAAGAAGAAGAAGAAGAAAAGATGTTGAGATAATAAAAGAATAAATAGGAAAACTGAAAAAGAAGAGGAGAAAAAAAGACGACGACATTAATTAAGAAAGAAGAAAAAGATGAAGAAGAAAATGTAAAATTACCAAAATGAAGAAGAAGAAAATTGAGTTGGTTTGTAAATTGAGACAGTCAAAATTGTTTGCAATGCCTCAGGGAACAGTTGGGCAAAGTATCATATCTTCTATGTCTGAGAGGGCAAAATAAACTTATCTCCCTCAGGACTGGCAATGTAACGCTTTGCCACACACACGTATATATATATATATATATATATATATATATATATAGTATGTAGGTAGGTAAGTACTCAATACTCACATTTACTTTCTAGGATAATTCCATTGTTAGTCGATAGGATTTCTGTAACAATTTCAATTCCAATCTCTGGAATTGTTTTACGTGTATATCTGTGTATGGTGCGTATATGTTTAGGTGAGTATGTGTGTATATGTGCTTGAAAGAAAGATTTGTGCGTGAGAACGGCGTTGTGCGATAGAAAACTAAGGAGGTTCGTTTGGTGTGTGGGCTGAAACAAAGAGAGTACGCGCGGAGCGAAAGCAAGTAATACTTGTGAGGCTATCGAAAAAAAGGCGTAATTGTTTGAAAACGGGCCGGAGTCAACTCCTGAGCATGTATATATGTGAAAGAGCGTATGCCTACGTATGTAAAATAGGTAATAAATCTCTATAAATGTCTATATTTGTGCAAGAGAGGGAGAGTGATATATATATATATATATATATATATAGCGAGAGAGAGAGAGAGAATGAATGGATTGTGCGAAGCAAGGAGTGAAATAAATGGAGCAAGTGCTTGTGTGTACTTGTATATCTAGATATGTGCTTGTGTGCATGTTCTTGTAAATTCTCATTGATACCGATTGTTATTGATAAAGAGAAAATAGACAACCGCAAACGACTGTACAAAGAATGGACGTTCGTTTTCTGTGGGCATTTTGATCCTTAACGACGTTCTCTGTCCAGATACAAGCCGAAAAAACAATTCAGTGCGAGAACAAACTAACTGACGCTATTCCTTTGGCAGGAAGTACGTACAGCCTGTTGGTTGGAGAGAGTTTGTAAATAGGCTGGATTCATTTACGGTCATGACCTACTCAGTCTCTTTTTCCGCAATAATGTAGCAAATATTGTACAAAATTCAACTCTCTCTTCCACCCTCCCTCCATCTTTCTCTCACTCTCTCTCTCTTTATATATATATATATATATATATATATATATATATATATATATCGTAAAATAATCAGGCCAGAAGATATAAATATAAAATACTGTTTAATTAAAAACAGAATATCTACTTAAATACGAGTATCGGTAAAAATAATGTTCAAAATAGTTCATTACAAATTGCAAATTGTCGGTTGCTTATAACCAAGTTTCGTTAAAATTCGTTAATTTCCGTAACATGTTTTTATATATATATATATATATATATATATATATCGAGGCAGCAAGTAATTTTCTAAACATATGCTGTCAAATATAAAAGACAATGAATGTCTATTATGTTTAATCATGAGCCGTTCTAAACGTCAGTTGAAAATAAAGACAAAAATTCTCCAATATTTGGATAATTATTTATTGATTTTCTTCTAAGCTTTCGGCTCACATGACCCATCTTCAGAGAGGTTGTTTAAACTGAAATATTATAACATCCACCATCACCGACGATTTTATTTTGTGTTGACATAAAACTCCGCTTGGCAACGGCAATAGTTACCAAAAATAATAAACGCAGTTCTTAAATTTGCGATGCGGTTTTATGACGTCACACCGCGTGATAGCGTGAAATGACAACAAAACCATGTAGTCAAATGCAATGTAATATGTTATTTCTGGATTTAAAGTTGATTTTATTGAGTGTTGGTTGTTTAGATTTGATGTACATGGCCTCCAATATCTGCAGGTTCCTCTTACCGTGTGCATGAGGAAGGAGCACCGTATTGTTGACCAAAATCTGTCTGATATTATCTACATGTTTATGTTTTTCAGAGAAATGTTGTTTAATAGTACTCTGATCAGAAAGATGACATGTAAGTCTACGGGAGAGCGTGGTTGCGTGGTTGTAGTAAACCCAATATATGTACTAGGTTTTTTATTAGTATCAGAGATGCAATCTCTGAATGGGCATGTAAATTGGTACACTACATTGGTTTTTTGTATAGAATTTAGTTTAGTGCTTGTTGGGTTATTATAGACTATGAGGTCAATTGTTTTATTCTGGAAACAAAGATATAAAACACATACAAAACATCCTTCACATATAGAAAATACGCGAACAGCACAACGCTAAGTACATCTGGGAATTAAAAAACAAAACCCAAATCACCCCAAAAATAACATGGATAATACGGAAAAGAACATCGGCCTACAACAATCAATCAAACACCTACAGATTCCCTCTGGAGGAAAAAATTAGCTGTTCTTACCTTCCCTGACCAAAACAACCTACTAAATAAACGATCTGAAAATATCAAAATGCAGACATGAAAACAATTTTTTACTACGTTACGTAAAATTGGAAAACTAATAATAAAGAGCAAATTATAAACAAATTAACAATCCATTAAAATAGATAAATAATAAAGAAAATAAGTAAATAAAATAATAACAAATAATAATAAAAAATAAAAAGTAATAAAAATAAAATAAGTAATAAATAACAAATCCAAATAAATAATCATCGAAAAACAAAAGAATAAAGAAATAACAAGTCAAACAGATTTACTCAAATCAGTCAGTTAAGTGCCATACGTGAAACACGCTTGGGCAATCATGTCTCGAAAGAGACATGACTGACTAGGCAGAAGATTATCCCTTATCTCGCAGTAGGTTGCCATTGCTTTCTGCGGTAGACTGGTTGCCAGCCAAGGCTATAGAACCCAATCTGTCCTGTTATCTAACCCATAACTGGAAGAAAGAGACGGATTAATACCTTTCCCAAGGGTATTTACGCGTAAGTGAATGCAATGAATTCAACGGGAATTCGAACTCGGCTCTCGGATTTCTTGTTCTGAGCCTATATTCACTGGACCACCACGCACAGCCACTCTCGCTAAAATAACCGTTAGAAGGATTACCCACGAGGACACGTATATATAAATAGCCGAGTAAAAACTCAACACATGTGGTCTGATGATTGCGCTTAGCATGAAACAGTGTGTCACCACTGAGAGTTGACTTCAATGTTCACTCTTATATTTACATACGCTCTATCGCTGATATTGAGCACTTTATCCTATAAATATAGCACACCTGAAGACTATATTTATTCGTATTCAACTCCTGATAAACAGTAGAGCACTTTCGCTCCATTTATAACACACCATAGACGTAGGCTTTCTGACAACTCCAGCAATGAAGCCATATTCAACTAAGCTAAGAAAGACCTAAAGAGAGTGAATTCCTGGTAATACTCATATACTCAGCACAGAGAACAAAAAATAACAACAGAAAGAAAAAATATCATATGGTTCAACCTACCATATAGTAAAAACTAACTTAGGAAAAATATTCATCAAACTCCTACACAAACACTTCCCGCAGTCAAGCCCTCTTCACAAAATATTTAACAAAAACATAGTGAAAATCAGCTACAGCTGCACCGAGAACATGGCACAAATAATAAAAAGGCACAACAGAAAAAATATCAACAAACAACCCAAACAAACCACACCCTCGTGTAACTGCAGAATAAGGAATGAATGCCCATTAAATGGTAATTGTTTACAAAACAACGTCATGTACCAAGCGACGGTAAAATAACCAGATAATGAGGAAAAATATACATAGGAGTAAACAAAAATATCACATGTTTTTGTTTTGGAAACAAAAACATCACAAACACAAAACATCCTTCACAAATAGAAAATACGCGAACAGTACAATACTTTCTAAGTACATCTGGGAAGTCAAAAACAAAACACAAATCACTCCAAAAATAACATGGAAAATACGGAAAAGAACATCGGCCTACAACAATTAATCAAAAACCTGCAGACTCCGCCTGAAGAAAGAGCCAGATATACAATGTTAATTTTGTGACTCAAAAGTCATGCTTTGTTATGGGGAAACACACCTATTTTATAGTGAAGAGACTCTCCCACCTAATTTAAGTAGGAGTAGTAAGAGGAACGAGGGTCAGTCGATGTTGGACGATAGTAGTCGATAGTTAGTCGAATACGAAAATAGTCAGCGATCTGGCAAGATTAAACTGCGTAATACATATTATAACAAGTTTTTAACGTTTTGTACGTCGAACCTATTAGGGCCGATTTTAGAAGAAATACTAGCTTCAACGGCAAAAATAACTCCACAACCTGCTTAGAATATCGCATTTACAAACCAGACGATGATGGGAAATTTGGATAATTTTGAACAAGAGTAGGAAACGCTTGTTGTAATGCAATTGGAGAAGTTCAATTTTTTTTTTTAATCATATCAGCCCGAGCAAGGCGGTAACGCCACTGAGGTGCAGGAGGGCTACGTAAGATTGAAAAGATTAGAAAAGCGAAAGCTGGAAACCACATCCTAAACAGGGAACAAGGGATGAGCCTCTTCACCTGTTCAATAGACGTGGGTGGAGTGTGAACCGGGCGATATTTCAGTCTATCTACTCCAATTGAAAAAAAGAATAAACAAAAAGGAAAAGTGAAAAAGATTGGAAAAGAGAAAGCCGGAAACCACATCCTAAACAGGGAACAAGGGATGAGCCTCTTCACCTGTTCAATAGACGTGTGTGGAGTGTGAACCGGGCGATATTTCAGTCTATCTACTCCAATTGAAAAAAAGAATAAACAAAAAGGAAAAGTGAAAAGATTGGAAAAGAGAAAGCCGGAAACCACATCCTAAACAGGGAACAAGGGATGAGTCTCTTCACCTGTTCAATAGACGTGGGTGGAGTATGAACCGGGCGACAGTTTAGGGTTTGGTTATAAAACCGGGGTGTGTATTTTGCTTGAGTAAAAACGTTTTTACAGGTTCTATGCTTGGGGAAATACGTTTATATTTTATTCTAATTTATAGGATGTGCGTTGTGGTGCAGTAGATGTCGGCTCGGAATGACAAATCGGAGAGGCAAGTTCGAATTCACTTCAGCACAAATACCCTTGGGAAAGGTATTAGTCCGTTTCTTCCCTCCAGTTGTGGGTCAAATAATAGGACAGATTGGGTTCTATAGCCTTGGCTGGCAACCAGTCTACCGCAGAAAGCAATGGCAACCTACTGCAGGATAATCTTTTGCCCAGTCAGTCATGTCTCTTTCAAGACATGATCCCCTAAAGCGTGTATCACGTATGACGGTTAAGTGACTGACTGAATATAATTGTTGAAAACATGATTAAGGCTTCTACTGGGCATAAAGTGGGGGGTCAGTTTTATATTGTTTTGAAGTAATAAACTGATCCCCCACTAATTATTACTTAATAATATAATACATCTCTTCCCGATCTACTCATGAGTCAAATAATAGAACAGATTGGGTTTTATAGCCTTGGCTGGCAACCAGTCTACCGCAGAAAGCAATGGCAACCTACTGTGGGATAATCTTCTGTCCAGTCAGTCATGTCTCGTTCGAGACTACTTTCTTCCTCATCCACTATATCTTTTTAATTCTCTCATTGTAAACCCCTGCGTAGCAGTGGCATTTCTGTCTTTATTAAGTGTAATATGATTATTTTTAAAAATATGCCGATTTCTTTACATCTGTGCTTGTATCTATGCAGGACGTTTCTAGACATCTCTAGCATAATGATTTCAGGATTAACACGTGACTCAAAGCTTTTTTTGTGGAGATAAGGGCATTTCTCCTACGTTGGTTATGATTATATTAATTTCTCTTGATTCTTCGCTATTTTCCAAATTTCCGCTCCTAGTCTATAATGTTTTGCTCCATTAATTTACCTTTTTATTTTATTTTAGAGATAATGGTTTCTTCCAACATTATATATTTCTTTTAAATTTTTCTTTCTCATTCAATATAATTATGTAGTATTCACATCTTTTTCTTCCACTTCTGTCCGTTTTTCTTTCTTTCTTTCTGTTGTAGGACCTCTCTTTTTCTATGATAATAGACTCGACGTAAGTATACATATACTCCTGTCATAATGAGAGTTATCGGAGAGACATCGGGACTGATCCGTAAGTTACCGAGAGATACCGAATTTACACGGAGAACACCGCGTTAGTAGTCATAGTAGCACTGAGCTCCACTCAGCCAGAATAGTACTACGTGGATATACTAATTCCAGCACGGCTTCACTTCAAAGACTTATACATAAATATATATTTCTTACTAATCGTATTCCTGGATTACTAACCCGCGTTCCAGGTGTATCTTTACGTTTAATATAACCTATTATTCTAGCTCAAATATCTGTTTTGTTGTTTATTGTTTTGTGTGGTTCCCCACCCGGAATCCACAATTCTTTCTTTCTTTCTTTCTTTCTTTCTTTAATTATTTATTTATTTATTTATTTATTCATTTATTTATTTTATCAATCGTTTCATCTCAGGATTGTTGTCCGACCGGAGTATTTTTTTTCGTCTATATATTTTTGTAGTAGCTTCACGTGCTTCAGTTAAAGGTAAAATAATAACATTACTTGACATTTTTAAATTGTTTTGACAAAATTTTAAGGGATAAACAACTGACACATTTTAAAATCAGTGTCCTACGATTACACTTCCGTTTATTAAGGCTTGAATTTCTTCAATTTTTCATATCACTGACTTTCAATTTCATGTTCAGAAATATATCTTCAGCGTTTTGAGTGACCTTGATGGCTGTGGGTAACGGTTAGCGGCTTAGAATGACCAACCAGAAAACTGATTTCGAATTACAGACAAGTTCATTAATCTAACCATTACCATCACCGACTTTTACTGTCAAATAATTAAGATGATGCCCAGCTTCATGGTGTCCTGCATGAATTAAAATCGTATTAACGGAGAAAATATTTCCTTTGTGAATATGTTGTCAAGTTAGATGATATTTCGATGTCTATTCACATAATCTACAAATATTTTCTAGAAATGATTTATAGTTTCTTTACCACTCTATATAATCTTTTCCTTTGTATCTAATAAAATTGTTGTGGATCTTGCTTGAGAAACCACACAAAATAAATAATAACAAAAAGAGGTATAGAGATAGAAAATGTAAGCTATATTGAACAGAAAGTACACAAACTGGAACACGGTTTAGTGAAGTCAGTAATACTAGGGATACTGCTAGTAGGAATCAATATATACAATCTTGTAGTGAAATAGTAAGTCCGGGTAATGAGTCTATATTCTTACTGACCAACTAGCGGTGGTACAACTACTCAACTCAACTCCCCTCAACTCTCATAGGCAGGATTATATGTACACCTTAGACGAGTCCATTCTTGTATCCAAAAAGGGGTCATCCCCAACAAAAATAAATTTTATAAATATAATTTTTTTTTAATCGTATCACCCCGAGCAAGGCGGTAACGCCACTGATGTGCAGGGGGCTACGTAATAGTGAAAAGATTGGAAAAGAGAAAGCCGGAAACCACATCCTAAACAGGGAACAAGGGATGAGCCTCTTAACCTGTTCAATAGAAGTGGGTGGAGTGTGAACCGGGCGATAGATAGATCTATTTACTCTAATTGAAAAAAAAAAACAAAGTGAGAATATTGGAAAAGAGAAAGCCGGAAACAACATCCTAAACAGGGAACAAAGGATAAGCCTCTACACCTGTTCAATAGACGTGGGTGGAGTGTAAAAAATAGTTGATAGGAATTATTTTTAGCCAATATAAGGTGTAGGAATAACTTGTCAAATTTTATATCATCCTGCGAAAACGTGCATTTTTTAGCAGGGCACCTGCCTCAATACTTAGTGTCAAAAATTTAACATTCAATACTTTGTATGTTTATAGTTGTCTAAGCAATTCTGAGAGAACGAGAAATCCTATAAATTTTCGTAACTGGCGGTCACAATCTTAAAAATATGAGATACGCAGATTAAACAGTGGGGATAGCAGACACGGAAATGAAACACCAAGACAGAAGGAAGCAACGGAAAGCAAGAAGAAAGGACTAACCAAAAAAGACACGAAAACTGAATACATAATCATCAGCAAAAAAAAAAAAAAAGGAGCCCAGAATGCCAATTACAAGCCGTTGATACTGAAATCAAGCATGGTTCAGAAATTTAAATATCTGTAAAGTGTTCTGAATGAGGACGGAAAATGCAACACTGAGATCCAGAGGCGTATTAGCATGAACAAAGACGCATTCCAAAATCTGAGTAGGGGAGTGAGAGACAGGAAAATTTCTTTGGAAACTGAAAAAGTCTTCTAGAAGAACCAGCCAGTAATCAACTAAAATAGAAGTTGAATCTAACTGACCAAAAAACCACCAGGGCAAATTGGTAGGTGGTTTAAATAATAACCTGGGAGATTCCGTTCTGTTACAGGCAAGTCCATTCTATAAGTATTGATTGGCTGATAATTTCAGTGTGTATATTGAGCTCCATAAATATTGAGCACAATATCCACACTCTTGAATAGAGCACCGTCCTGCAGGGAGACAAAAGAAGACAGCCATGTTGAAAGGTAAGTTATTTGACTTCTACAGAAGCAAAGAAAAGTTATATGGCATATTGGGTAGCGAATGCTGGACAATTTTCTCAAAGATGAAGGCAAGACTCGAAGCAACAGAAATGTGATTCTACAGAAGGATGCTAAAGATAATATGGTTGGTTGGTTGCTTCGTTTTTATGGCATATCAAACTCGGCGGATCATTTATAGCCAACTAAATCTTTATTTATTTATTGCTGGTAATACATTTTTCTTTCAACAATTTATTGTTGTTTTTTATATGTTTTGTGTCTAGTAATACTTTTTCTTTTCGAGTATCAAGATTCACTGGGATTGGTTTTTTAAAGGCAGGGACCCCAAGTTTTACCCTTGTTACTTAACCCATAACTGGAGGGAAGGGATGGATTAATACCTTTCCCAAGGGCACCAGTGCTTAAGAGAATGCAGGCTATTCAACAGGAATTCGAACTCGGCTCACCGATTTCTCTTTCCGAGCCGATATCCACTGCACCACAACGCACATCCGTCACTAAACGGTTACAGCACCTGGTATCCCCAAGCGGTCACCCATCTAAGTACTGACCAGGCTCAACGTTGCTTAAATTCGGTGATCGAGCGGGAACCGGTGTATTCAACGTGATATGACCATAAGCCAGATAATATGGACATGTGAGAAACGACAAGGTTTTGGAGAGACTGAAAAGGAAAAAAAAACTCATAATTAACACCAAGATGATACAGCTGAAGTTTCTGGGACACATGATGCGGTAAGAAGGCTTGGAGAATTAATTACAACGCGGATAAAGGGAAAGAGAGACGAAGAAAACAGGGAGTGACATAATGGGCTTGAACGAATGTATAACAAAGAAGGGTTTAAGAGAAATAACAGGACAGAATATATTAAGAACAAGCAGTGACAAGATGTGGTGGGCCGTGATCGACTACGTCCTGAAAGGACACGGCACATAGAAGAAGAAGAAGTTGTTTAAAAATGCAGTTTTTTTGCAGCAGACAGCAGCGTATATATCTGAAAATAGCCTTCTCAGTTCAAAATTTGTAGGTTAAGAAGCTAGACTAGAACGTTTATTAATTGTTTAATTAACATATCTCATCCAAAGAGGGAAGAGTAGTTTTTATAATACTTCGTGAAGTTAAATTCAGACTAAGGTCACAGTATTGACATTATTTACTGTTATGTCGTGAGTAAGAATAAATAACTCAACAACAGGAATAGGTTAATTGTTGTATTCCGTGAAAAATAGTATTTACAAAGGTTATTAGTATCCAATACAAGAATAGAGGTTAATCGTCTCAACCGTCGTACGACGTAGTATGAGCAATGGGTACTTCCGGGTCGTCACCGGAAGTCTACGACTGACTTGTTGATCGGCTGCTCGGCATATTCTCCCACGTAGATGCCACCATTACTTTACATAGTAATGGAATAGTCCATTATAGCCGAATAGGTGCGGGCGTCCCAACATTTACATTGTCCTCATCCTTGTTATTTTTACAACCTTTCGACCGTTGTGCCATCCGGCTTTCATCAGGTGTATGCTATCTGGGTAAACTACAGAGAAATTTGAACTGAACAACAACAAAGATCAAGACAGTATTCCACCGTGTCTGACTCTTCAGTGAAAATAGTACTGCTTGGAGAAATTGCATGATGACCATCGCTCATGGTCAGTACCACTTAGCCTACACGTAATAATATATTTCCTTAACTATGAAATTATCCTCTTGGTATATGTACATATATGTACATATGCGCGTTTTTCTTTACTACAAGTGAATCCTTTTCAAGTATTATATATATAAACTTACTCTCTGCTTAATATTATATTTGAATTCATTGAATACTTGAGGTATGTAGGCCTAGACAATTGTGTGATTGTGGACATGGACAACCTCACATGTTTTAAGTTAAATGCTAAATAAACAAAATCCGTATGATCAGGTTAATTTCAGTCACAGACCGAGGGTGAACAGTTCAACAGACAAGGTAATAACAAAAACAGTGTCAAAAATCCAACCTTCCCCTCGCAAAAGTAAAATAGCCCTTTAGCTCACCAAGCTCAAAAAATCGTATTTTCTCCACCTGTAAGCAAAATCAAGCGGCTTTCAGTCACCTATAGATTTTTTTCTGATTCGACATGCCAGACAGGGAGGAAAGAAAATTAACAAATTGCAATATGAGCTCTGGTAAAAAAAAAAAAAATAGAGAAAACCATTAATATCAAAAATACTAGAGAAAACAATTAACATCAAAAATTGCAATAAAAACTCTGGTAAAAAGGGTTACTAGACACTAGGTTTGTAAGTCCCAGTTGTTCTTGTCCTTAAAGACACATGGCCCAGTGGATATAGACGTTGGTTTGACTCTTAGCGTTGTAAGTTCATATAGTAGTAGTGAATAAATAACTTGTAGGGTTAGAGGGAGATAATTCATGACATCTAATCGAGGCTTCCCGCAAGGAATGGAGTTCATATACCCCAGTGATCGTAATAAACGGTTCGGTTCGAAATTTCCTTGCACATAAAGAAGGCCGGAGCCTACAACAACCGAAACGTCGTACATATTGGCAACAAAGATGATGACAATAGTCCGAATAATGTAAATACTGTAAATACTACCTCATCTCAGAAATACAGAAATGTATCGTCATTTTAGAGTACAGAAGAATATTCTTCCTGCATTTAATGAAGAAAGCATACAAACTGCGCGTCAGTTTTGAGGGCGATTTTTAAAAACAGAATTAATGCGAAGTATATATCGTGCAAACGTGGACAAAATTCATGAACGAGAAAAGAAATTAAATTGGAAATAAGGAAATAGAAAAAATATGGGAGAAATATAAGCGAGAGAAAAATACATAAGAGAATAAAAGAGAATGGCATTAAGTAAGAAAGGAAATATATTAGAAGAAACTATTGGCAATAAATAGATAAAGAAACAATGAAAAATAAAGAAAAGAAATTATTAAAGGTAGAAGAGAAAACAACAAAAAGAAATAAATAAATAAAGAAGGAAAGAAAGCAATCGCCCGGTTCATACTCCACCCACATCTATTGAACAGGTTAAGAGGCTCATCCCTTGTTCCCTGTTTAGGATGTGGTTTCCGGCTTTCTCTTTTCCATTCTTTTAATCTTTTTCTCAATTGTATTAGATAAACTATCGCCCTGTTCACACTCCACCCACGTCTGTTGGGCAGGTGAGGGGGCTCATCCCTTGTTTCCTGTTTGGGATGTGGTTTCTCTTTTCCAGTCTTTTCACTCTTACGTGGCCCCCTGCACATCGGTGGCGTTGCCGCCTTGCTCGGGGTGGTGTGATTAAAAAAAATATTAGAACCGTTACTATATCCTGATTATTATAGTTGGGGAGTCACCCCTTTTCGCACACTCTAATGTATATTATCAAAGGAAAAAATTAACGCATAGAAGACACATGAATCAAATCTAAAAAAGAAGAGGTGAAGAACCATGTTCCTCACCTTTAGAATGTGAAGATTCTGTGAAGGAAATCTTCGAAGCTTTTGACATCCAGAAACCAAAAGCTAACACGGAAATCAGAAGAACCAGTAAGAAGCGGAAGTTCACAGAGCCTTTGATTGTAGATTCTAAACGAAAAAATATTCACCCTTCCTAAAAAGAAACTAGGGAGGGGGTGTTGGTGAGTCACCCGATTTCATACACTATGGACTCGTCCGTGCTATACAAATAATCCTTCCGACACAGAACGGGTTGTTGTTGTTGTTAGAGTTGCTGAGACTCTTCAACTATAACACTGTCAGCTCTCTGCTTCCGAGCAGAGAGCAATAACCCAGTCGTGGTTCCGCCGAAGGGTAGAAGCACGACTGGGCAAAAATAGACACATTTTTTGGCCGGGCCATATAGCCCGGAAATCCCAGTCAAAACTGACCATGTGTCACATGTTGCCTTTACTGGGAGGGACAACTAAATATAGTTGTTGTTAGAGTTGGTGTTTGTCAGAGCAGTTGAACCGCCGCTCGTTGTTCAGCAAGAATATAGTCTATTACCCGGACCTACTGCTTGTATATATTTGATTCCTACTAACAAGTATTTCTGAATCTACTAACCGTGTACAGGTTCTATGTCTTACTTTCAATATACTTACATTTTTCTTCTCATATCTATTTTTTTTATTATTATATTGTGTGGTTTTCTAAACAAGAATCCGCAACAATTATATACGTTATTATCGGCACTAAGCTTCGACCAAATGCACGATCGACATCTTCATGTGTAAATTATTTGGACAGACATGAGAAAAAACAAACAAACAAACAGGGAAATACTGTAAAAAGGAAAAGGTAGGTAGAATTGAACAAAATAAGAAAACTATAAAAATGAAAGTTAAAAAGAAGATACTACAAAATAAATTATAATTGAAAAGAAGAAAGAAAGAAAGAAAATAGAAAGAAAGGAAGAAAGAAAGAAATGCATTTTAACTTATTCGATTGATTGTAACCGTTTTTATTATCTTGATTATAATAAATTTTATTATGGAATCAATGTTTCAGCCAAGTACACGATAGTCATCTTCAGGTACCCATTGTTTGCGCGGATATAAATAAGAAAGAAAGAAATAAAGAAAGAAAGAATAGGTAATCAAAGAAAGGAGAAAAGAAAAGGGATTATAAATGAAGGAAAGAAAAGACGGTATAGAAATATAAAAAAAGAACTATAAAATAATGAAAGAAAGGAACACATCCCTGATAAAATATTAATAGCTATAATCACGTGCCCAGGTGATTGCTGAGAGTAAATATTGCATCAGCTATTGATAAGCTGCAGGTTAACGTCAAGGAGACAGAGTGCTCACTCCCCAAAGACCACGAGTATTTCTAAATAACATTGGTTTCGGATTTTCGGTGATTTTTTGACGTTCCGTGTCGTTCGTACTGATTAGGTTAGATGTCTACAATTTATAAGAAATCTTGTGTATTTATTGCAGCCATTAAGTAAGATATACCAACTGTATTTAATTTTTTTTTTCAGAAGTGGACAACACAGCGAGGATTGATCTGATTAGTAAAGGATCTGCAAACCAAAAATTCTCCTCCTCCTCCTCAAAAAAAAAGTGACACCATGAGTGATAATTTGAACTGTAACATTAAATGAAAAACGATATCATTCTGGAAGAATTACAAACTCGGATAAGGTACATATTACTGTCATTAAACGATATCCTTCAGCAAGAAAAATAACTTAGTAATTATTGACGAGGCGTCGTTTATCCGTCTCAGAGTGTCAAGAATTGGCAAAGTCCAAGAAGATTTTCAGATTTTTCACACGAGTTTTGTAGGAACAACGTTTTTTTCTTTGACCCTTTTTTCTGCTTTTCTCTTCAATCAACTTTCTTTTTTTTTTCGTTCACTCGTTCATTCATTTGTTCTGTTTATTTATTTTCTTTTCATTCCTTCTTTTTTTTTTTCATTATTTTCTGGCATTCTATTTCCCTTTTCGGCAATCATTTCTTTCTTCAACTAATATTAATTGTCCGTTGGTTTCGTTTTTTCTTTTTCTTTCTTTTTTTCTTTCTTTCTTTATTTATTTATTTATTACTAATGAGTTAATAATTTTTCTTCTTCTAGTATTTTCTTTCTTTCTTTCTTCTTTAGCAAGAACCTCTTTCTGATATTTGTTTACGTTCTTTCTTTCTCTCTTGTTGCAATAATGTAACAAACTCTTCAAAAATTCTCACTCTTTAATTCCTTCTGTCTTTCTCTTTGATTATCTTTCTTCTCTTGCAATTACTTTCTTCACTAATATTTTTTCTTTCTTCCTTTCTTTCTTTGGCAATGACTTAATAATATCTTCTAATAGTTTTTTCTTTCTTTCCTTCTTTCCTCTCTTCTTTCTTTCTTTCTTTGTAATAAGTTAATAATTTTTCTACTAGTATTTTTTTCCTTTCTTCTTTAGAAAGAATTTCTTCTCTTTCTGATATTTGTTTTCTTTCTTTCTTTGTAATAATGTAATAAACTCTTCTAAAATTCTCACTTTTTCCTTCATTCTTTCTTTCTTCTTGACTATCTTTCTTTTCATGCAATAATCTCCTCTTTGATATTTTTTTCTTTCTATCTTTCTTTCTTGGCAATAAATTAATAAGATCTAGTAGTTTTTTCTTTTTTTTCCTTCTTTCGTCTCTTCTTTCTTTTTCTCTTTCTTTCTTTCTTTCTTTGTAATAAGTTAATAATTTTTCTTCTTCTAGTATTTTCTTTCTTTCTTCTTTAGCAAGAATCTCTCCTCTTTCTGATATTTTCTTTCTTTCTTTCTTTCTTTCTTTCTTTCTTGTTTGCAATCATTTCTTTTTGTTATGGTGCGCTATCTATAGGAATGAACTCTTCCTCCGTCAATAAATACTAACCAGAGTGACAATCGGGGACGCAGTTGTGAAATAGTCGTGAGGCAGTCGTGTGGCAGCGTAACTATACCGTTCCGACTTACACTTCTATTTGCTGCCTTCAAACATTTATACTTGTATATATGTTCCATTTTTCTATTACACTGTTTGGACCTACCTTCTTGTTTCCGTAACCTTCTTCCTGGCTCTAACAGGCCACAACTTGGTGACGAAGATTTACCACAACACTTTTCTTTCTAATAATTGTTTTCCTAATTGTTTTTTTATCTACTTTCTTTTCAGTAATTAAATAATTTTTAATATGTTCTTTCTTTCTTTCTTTCTTTCTTTCTTTCTTTCTGTGTGCTTTTCCCTTTTCTGATATTAGTTTAATTTGTTTTTCGTTATTTTTTTTCTCCTTATTTCCATCACGGATTTTTCCTACCTCCTTGAATTCGTTTTTGATATATTTTTCTTCTCATTTTCTTCTTATTTTCGAGTTTATTTTTCACACTTTCGCTCTATATTGCATTATCCCTTTTTTCAAGCGATTTTCTCTTTACTTCTCACTACATGATTTTAAATTTGATTAACGAACACTCCCTCTTTTTGCTTCCGCTCTTTTCTTTCTTCCAAATTATGACTCATTATCAGCTGCCATTTCTCCCATGTCTTTCATCTGGATTTAAATCCAACCCTATTTCTCAAAGGTTTTAACGGTTAAACTTTAACATATTCGAAATAAAACTACCATTCATCTGGCGTTGACGAACCCTTCGGGAAAGTTACGGAAGTTAAAATAAAATAAAATAAAATAAAATAAAACGAAACCATATCCCATTTGGAGAATACTTTGATAAGAAAACCTTGAGAGAATATCACAGTGGGTAACAGAACACAGCCATCTGAATCAGAGACCTTTGCACGTGTGCAAACTGCTGGAACATTCTCAATTATTAAAACACAACTGGCCAAATCCTTATATATGATGTCTGTTTATAAATGATCCAGGCATTTAATATTAATATATGGAAACTTAACTAGAATAGTGGTGCATCAATCCCATTTTGTGCATAAGACGTTTTTTTTAATCAGTTCATCCCGAGAAAGGCAAAAATGCCACTGATGAGCGGGGGGCTACATAACTGTAAAAAGATTAATTAGAAAAGAGTGAGGAATACAAACTAGTTAGAAAGGAACAATAGAAAGCTGAGAATGCAGGTGCGACGACAGATAGATAGGTGGAGAGAAAGGGAAAGATATACGGGGGTGGGGAGAGAGCTAGGGTTTAGTGGTTAATAGATGAGTATTGACATTGCATTTAAATTTCTGGAGGTTGTAGCTGTCAGGAAAGCAAGAATATGGGAGCGAGTTCCACAGGCGGGAAGTGCGAGAGAAGAAGCTGCAGGAGTAGAATTGTGTTCTGCATTTGGCTAACCTGAATGGGTGGGACCCAGTTGCCAGTCTGTTTGCACGAGTAAACACCTGTTGAGGAGGCACCAGTGACTTAAGTTCGTCCGAGCAGAAGCCATGAAAGTATTTATAGAACAGACAAAGGGAGGCCACATTTCGACAGTGGGGAAGTGGCTGCAGTCGAGCCGCCAGAGCAGTACCTATCATATTACAGACTCTCCTTTGGAGCCTGTCGAGAACATTGAGGAGAACAGCAGGGGCGCCTGACCAT
This sequence comes from Ascarosepion bandense, assembly GCA_037127315.1. Lineage (NCBI taxonomy): Eukaryota > Metazoa > Mollusca > Cephalopoda > Sepiida > Sepiidae > Ascarosepion > Ascarosepion bandense. Next base: position 32,342 of record JBBBDQ010000244.1, read on the forward strand.
AAATGGCAGCAGTACTCCATGCACGGACGGATGGTTGACTTGTATATATTCGGGATGGATTCAGGCGAAAAAAACATCCTGGATCGACATAGTGACCCAACCTTCTTAGCATAGATTTAACTTAGGATATTAGACTATTTTTCCAAACGTACTATCCAGTTTTCTCAATTGTCAATGTTCAATGAGGTTCCAAGTTCCGATTCTAATCATGATAAAAAAATATGGCAAATATATATTATCGGTATGGTGGCCGATGTTGTTTCGAAATGGATGAAACAAAATTGGTTGTCGAAATATTCAAAATTACTGAATGTTTTCTGAAGAGTACAATGTGATCCCAAGATCTGATGTTCTTCCTGATGCTAATATATAGTGAATATGAATTATTGGTATGGTGGCCGACAGATCTGTAAAATGTAATATTCTTGGAAAATGGATGAAGAGAAATTGTTTGTTAAAAAATTCAAAATGGTTGTATGTTTTCTGGAGAGTTCAACGGGATGACGAGGACTGATTCTGATTTTGATACAAATATATGGCAAATAGAGATTGTGGGCACGGTTCTGTGTGATGCAAGGTTATGTTAAAATGGAAGACGGATAATATGATGTCGACATGACTGGACGGTATTTTTTTAGAAATTATTAGGATTCGAAGGTCTTATTCTGTCGAATGCCTCTTTTCATTGATTGCTGCATTTACGTGTTCAACATTTCGTTGAATGTCTTTCAGAAGAAACGAGTGATCAGTCAAACTGTCCAGAAATTTATCGAGAAATAACTCTTTGAGTAACCTCTAAAGAATTTGATCAGCTTGATCGGAAGACATTTTAATACGAATTAAATAAACACATTGATGAACATCTGCTGATTAAGATTGACTATGGTTAGTTGATTGGTTGGTTGGTTGGTAATTAGCATCAAACATTTCTTGAGATGTTTATATCGGCGAGCTGGAAGACTGGTAGACTTTGAAAAGTAGTAGCTATTCTGGCATGTACGCATCGCTCATTCCGTAATGAATTAGATCACTCTGGCTATTGCGCGTGTATAATGATAATGTATACGCTAAACAGTGTGCCTTCTTCTACCGAACGCCATCTTCTACCATAGTCCAGAGGTAGAATCGCCGACTGACTACAATTCGGTCGGGTTTCAATCCTGGGTTAAAAGCAATCGGAATCTAACTGTACTGATGAGCTGTGATACAGCGAAACAGATCTGGCTGCGGATGACTATTTGAGCTCTCACACACTGATTGAGCACTCTGGAAGAATCTCTGCGTCACCCAGAGCAAAAGACTCTTCTTGGCAAAATTTCCACACCGACCAAGAGATTATTTAACAATTATTAAACTGCACCTGGAGCACATTTTAATGATCTTTTGTTAGACACGCATTCTTAAATATCCAGCTGTATCTATGGCAGATTTTAACGATTTTTTGTTAGATTCACAATTATAGATATTCAAATGCATTTGGAGAACATTTTAATGATATTTTGTTAGAATCACAATCGTAAATATTCAAATACATTTGGCTTCAATTTTAAAAATCGCCTTTCAACTTACATAGACTTCCGAATATCAACCAACTTTGACGTCCATTATGCTGACCTTGTGTCAAACTTAGTGGAACTCGCAAATATCCACTTACAAGTATAAAAATGCAAATCGATTCGTGCATACAAATGCAGATATATGCACATATGCAAATCAAATTCTGCTCTTTGAATATAAATATATGTTCTTTCTCTCTGTGTTTATCTCATTTAGAAAATCTACGGATCGATGCGTCAATCAATGGACATTTCTATCGATCCGTTCTATTCACTTAGCTCGGCTTTGTCCAACTTCCATACGTTAGGTTATCCGTTAAAATCTTTGTGTGGAAAGAAAACCAGAGCATAAAAAACTGAAAAGTGAACAGTAGATTAGAATATTTACGACAAGACAAAGCATTGTCTAGATAAATCGGTGACATCAGTGTATGAAGATAGTTAAAAAAATATATTTTGATGCCAGCAAAAAACCGGACATTACGTAATGATAAAAGTTATTAAAATACGAAACGATTAAAAAAAATAGCGGCCAGAGATATGGACAAATAAAAAATCAAATCAAATCTGGATACGCTTTTAAAGAATTAAAAAAATTCTTATAATATTTGAATTGAATTGAATTGAATTGAATTAATACGGACTGTCCACATGAAAGGATGTTTCAAAATTGAATAAATATCAGCCGACATTTTACATTATCATCTATTCGCAGTAGCGAATCTTTTAACAAATTTGCTAATCTCGGTCTCTTCGTTTGGTTCACAGATTTCTGTGACTGTTTATATCTAACGCCTTATTTAATAATTTATGAGGTCTGTTTAAATATTTCCGAAGTATTGTATTATTTATTTATCATTATTAAAATAGAGTTTTGGAAAGTATATTCAAAGTCGGTTGTGAATTTTGTACAGATTAATATCAATAATTTGCTGTTCATTTTCGATCTATCCATTTATCTGACATAGCTGTTCATGTATCTATGTATGCCAACTTTTCATATCTATCTATCTATCTTTCACAATCTGTTCATTATCTATTTGTGACAGTATCTTCATAACTATCTTAGTAATTTCGATCTATCTATCTATCTATCTATCTATCACAGTCTGTTCATTATCTATTTATGACAGTATCTCCGTATCTCTCTTAGTAATTTCTATCTATCTATCTATCTATCTATCTATCTATCTATCTATCTATCTATCTAAACATTTATCAATGGAACATTGTGTGTGTGAGTGTGTCTGTTACCTATAGACTCCAAAACGGCTGAACCTTTTTTCTTGAAAGTTTACACAGTTGTACTATAAGTGTCTGTGAGTGTTCTTAGCTAGATTTTGTGTCGAGGTGCCTCCGATAAATATCCAAAATCGATAATCGAAAAAATCGGATTATAGAAGGAGTGGTCCAATTTTAATCAGATTTGATACACTCATAGACAAAGACATAATAAACGATATTCAGAAGTTTCAAGGTTGCAGTTCTTACAATAGTGCAGAAAATCGATAATATATATATATATATATATATATATATATATATATAAAAGGGAAGATGTTTGTGCGTGTGTGTGTGTTGTTTATCTGCCTGTATGTATGTCTTTTCAGCCGTTTTATTTTAGTTTTGGCTTCGGGTTTGGCACTAAGTACGTATAATTGTAGTTCTTAGTCTCAGCCATGATACCATTTACTCAGAGGAGTTATTTAGCCTTCAAAATCCAGTTTACGACGACAAAACGTACATGATATCGATACCAGGAAATCAAAATTTAACTTACAGCCATTCATTTTTCTTTCAGTCTATCTATCTATCTATCTATCTATCTATCTATCTTTTCTTAGTCTGTTCATTATCTCTCTATCTGCAATGTGTTGCTAGAAGTGATCAAGAATTTGTTACAAATAATGAACGTGCCAGACATAGCTAAAATGCATAATTATATCTCAATACTTCATTTAAAAAAACGTACTTAACACCTGAGTCAACAAATAAAACTTTTAATGAATACTTCAGAGACGCACCTTTTTTTCATCCATTTTTTAAGAATATACATTATTCAGGAATATCATCAAAGAGATTTGTGATGAAATAACTTTTCTAGAATCTAAAGTGAACAAAAAATATCAATATGTCGGACGGAGAATGACAATTTAAAAATTAAAACAAAAAAGAGAAGTGCTTGTTTGTAAATCTTTGAGTGGCAATATTTTGGAATGTATGCACTTCTTCAATCTTACACCATTTGCTTCGATACACAAATATTACACGCTTCACATAGTTAAAAACTTATCTAAACTTATTTAAAAATGGAACTTTGTCTGTGTGTGTGTGTGTGTATGTGTGTCCGTTACCTATAGACTCCAAAACGGCTGAACCGATTTTCTTGAAAATTTACACAGTTGTACTATAAGCGTCTGCGAGTGTTCTTAGCTTGGTTTTGTGTCGAGGTACCCCCGATAAATATCCAAAATCGATAATCGAAAAAATTGGGTTATAGAAGGAGTGGTCCGATTTTAATCAAATTTGATACACTCATAGGCAAAGACATAGGAAACGATATTCAGAAGTTTCAAGGTTGCAGTTCTTACAATAGTTAAAAAAAATCGATAATATATAGATATATAAAAGGCAAGATGTTTGCATGTGTGTCTGTTTATCTGTCTGTATGTCCATTATACAAATCCACAATTTTTATCCGATTCTCACCAAATTTCTCACAAATATTCTTTAGGCTGAGTCTGAGCTCCAGGAACATGGATTAGTTTTAAAGCTTTCATTACACCCGAGCAACTCCGGGCTATACTACTAGTTAATAATAATCGCCAGCCTCTTCGCGGCTTTTGAACAAAGCGAATTGAATAAAGCATAAGACGAGATTTGCAATCGAGCATTGCCTATTCACAATGTTTCACCATTTCACTGCAAGAGATGACGATCGGGCCAATGTCCAAATGTCTATAGATAGATTGTTATGCATTAATTATTTTAGATGCAGGTGGGGTCACACTGAATAAGCGACTGCGTGATATGTAACTCCTAAAATGAATTTAGCTGATGTCCTATTTTTCTATCCCGGGATAGTCAGTAGATATTGCAGCCACATGAGAAATGTTGCGAGATAAATTACTGCCATTGTCTTTTCATGCTTAAAATATTTTAGAATAAGATACGCTAACTCACTCCATATTTCTGTGGCAGACCAATTGAGAGACAGACAGAAGTGGCGCTACGTCCTCACGTGGGAATATTCTTAAATGTTCGCATCGGGAGTAAACCTTTTGTTCTTTGCGATCACTCATATAAAATGAGTGACCTTCCTTTCTTTTTCTACATACAACTATTTAACCTCTTCTGATTCGGTTCGTTTTGTTTGTTTGTTTTGTTTTTTACGTTAAATCGACACTCTGGTCTATTTAATAACAAAATTTATTGTTTTCCTCAAATAAAGCCTTTATAAAAACATTCATTTTTTTCTCTATATTTCTCAGATGAGATATTTAATAGTTTACACTATTAACATTGTTTGGACTGTTGTCCTCATCTTTGTTGCTATCTTCCTCTTCAATATCTGTGTATATTTCTGAGATGAGGTATTGTAATTATTTATACTATTTACATTGTTCGGACTGTTGTCCTCATCTTTGGTGCCATACTCCTTTTCAATATCTGTTCATATTTCTAAGATGAGGTATTGTATTTATTTACACTATTTACAATGTTCGGACTGTTGTTTTCATCTGTGTTGCCGTATACATAACGTTTTAGCCGTTGTAAGCTCCGAAATATGTGTGGAATTTCGAACTAGTCCCATTATTTCTTTCACTGCAGATTGTTCTAGTTCCATTAGTCATGCCTATTCCACATGTCTCACTACAAGTTATCTCCCTCAGTGCAAATAAGTAACACTGAAAACTGATTGTCATGTGGATAAAAGCGTTGGTTGAATCCAACGTCTTGACTCAAAGTGTTGTGAGTTCAATACCTGGCTAAAGTAGAGCTGAACAAAAAAATAGAGGGTTGAATTTTTTTTTATTGATAATCATTTCACCCCAAGCAAGGCAGTACTGCCACTGGTGCACAGGTGGGTAGGGGTTACATAAAAAGAGAGTGATGAGAAAGAGGAACAAGTTACAGAAGTTGTCAGAAAATGTATAAGAGAAGGATGAGAACACTGTTGTGACGAGTGCTGCATGAGACTAGAGTGGACAAAGAAAAGAACATGACACAACGGTCGTCAGAGAAAGGGTGCGAGTCAAGGAGATAGAAAATAACAATTGACATTAAATTTAAGTTCTTGGAGATTGTAGCTGTCAGGGAAACAATTATACGGAAGGGAATTCCACACGCGAGAAATGCGAGAAAAGAAGCTGTAGGAGTAGAATTTGTGGTTACATTTGATCGGTATCACTGTAAAAGTGTGGAACCTAGTTACTAATCTAGTATCTTGAGTAAATTCACAAAGAGAGGTCACCAGTGCGCTAAGATCATCGGAGCAGAAGCCGTGAAAATATTTATAGAAGAGACAGAAGGAAGCCACATTACGTCCTTGAGAAAGTGATTGGAGCGGAGCTACCAGGTCGGGATCGATTATACTGCAGATTCTCCGTCGAATTTTGTATAAGAATCCCGGAATGAATCGCATGGGCACGTTTCCCAATGTGACAGCGGTATTCGATGACGGGCAGATTGTAGATTTATATATGTCAGTCGGTTAAGTGCCATACGTGAAACACGCTTGGGCGATCATGTCTCGAAAGAGACAAGACTGACTGGACAGAAGATTATCCCGCAGTAGGTTGCCATTACATTCTGCGTTAGACTGGTTGCCAGCTAAGGCTATATAACCCAATCTGTCATGTTATTTAACCCATAACTGGAGGGAAGATACGGATTAATACCTTTCCCAATGGTATTTGCGCGTGAATGCAATGAATTCAACTGGAATATGGATTTAGACTGAAAATCTTCCCTGTTCTACACAGTGAACGACCTTCCTAGCAGTAGATTTAGCTATAAATTCAATGTAGTCATTCCACTTGAGGTCAGCTAAGAGATTTAGGCTGAGGAGGTGCACTGTTTTGCTTTCAGGAAGACTAGCCTGATCCATGCTGATGGGAGGGGTAGAAACGTTTGTCTAGAAACGTTTGTCTAGAAACTTTTGGTGGTTAAAAGATAGCAGCTTCATTTTGAAAGCATTAAAATTTATGATCCATTTCTTACTACAGTCCACCATAGATTGGAGGTCCTTTTCAAGATCAGCAGCGAGGTTCGTATTGTCAGCCTCAGCGGATTTCTTATCTAGGCGGGAGGTGTCGTCAGCGTAGATGCCTACATTTTCTTTTTTTTTTTAATCGTATCACCCCGAGCAAGGCGGTAACGCCACTGATGTGCAGGGGGCTACGTAATAGTGAAAAGATTGGAAAAGAGAAAACCGGAAACCGCATCCTAAATAGGGAACAAGGGATGAGCCTCTTAACCTGTTCAAGAGACGTGGGTGGAGTGTGAACCGGGCGATAGTTTAGTCTATCTACTCCAATTTAAAAAAAGTGAGAAGATTGGAAAAGAGAAACCGGAAACCACATCCTAAACAGGGACTTGGAATCTGATTACATAAGAAAGATCGTTGATGAAGACCAGAAAAGGCGTAGAACCTAAAATAGAGCTTTGAGGGACACCTGCGTTAGTATGATAATATCTGGAAGCATGTCCGTTCAGTACTATCTTCATTACGCAATTTGAAAGGAACGACTCGATTAGATCAAGCAATCAACCAGTTATGCCATAGCCCCGTAGCTTGCGTAGAAGGACAGCATGCCAGGCGCTGTCAAGTGCTTTGGAAATATCTAGGGCAGCAGTTCGAGCCTGATATATATATACTCAGTGATGGTCTTAGATGTTGAACAACTTCAGCATTGTTAATAGCCTCGAACGCTTTGCCAAAAATCGGTAGGAGTTTCATCGTGCGATATGACGATAATTAGAAGAGAGGTACCAGATACTATGACATCTGGAAGAGGCATGACTTCTGGATTTAAAGCAATCTACTCCGGTGAAGGAAAAAAAAGTGTTCAGTTCAAAATTTCAATCGACCGAAGAAGCTCTGAGCGTACAACCGCTCAAACGCCGTGAATATGGCAACAAAGATGAGGACTATAGCCCGAAAAATACGAATAGTCATTTTCATTTTATTTCAAATATTAAGATTACTGTTAGATATGATAATATTTTATTCATTTAATTATATTTTTAGATAAGTTTCTTTTATCTTAGAAACTGGAATAAGTCAAATGGGTCACTATTTTGAAAAAAAATGTTTGTTGTTTGGTTGTATTTTAAGCGGACTGAATTATAATTGAGGTAAGTTGTCTGTATGTGTTTTGAGGTACATTGCTCTTAGCATGCCAAACATCCCGGAGAATTTTACTTTCTTAAGATTTCTTTTTTAATCATTTCACCCCAAGCAAGGCATTCCACTGCCACTATTGCGCAGGGGTTTACATAGGGGAAAGTGATGAGAAAGAGAAGTTAGATATAGGAAATGACAGAAGGAGGGTGATAGATGGGTAAGGATACCGAGGATGAGGGTTGGATTGGATAGATGGGAAGAGTGTTTGAAAGAATGGATGCGAGTTAGTGTGTTAGGAGGTGTCTATTAACCTTACATTTAAACTCCTGGAGATTGTAGCTGTCGGGGAAGCAAGTATGTGGAAGGGAATTCCACAGGCTGGAAGTGCGAGAAAAGAAGCTGTTGGAATAGAAATTGCGGTTACATCTTATCTTTTTACCGTAAAAGGGCGGGACCTAGTTGCTAATCTAGTATCTCGTTCAAATTCGTACCTAGGGGGCACCAGTGATCTAAGTTCATCGGAGCAGAAGCCGTGAAACTATTTATAGATGAGGCACAGGGAAGCCACGTCGCGCCGGTGAGAGAGTGACTGCAGCCGGTCTGCCAAGTCGGTATCGATCACATTACAGATTCTCCGTTTGATTTTGTCAAGAACCCCGAGGAGAATAGCAGGGGCTCCCGACCAGATGTGGCAGCAGTATTCAATACACGGATGGATGGTAGATTTATATATGTGCAAGAAAGATTCAGACGGGAAAAAACCTCCTGGCCCTGCACAGTGGACCGACTTTTATAGCAGCGCATTTAGCAATGGATTCGATATATTCATTCCACTTGAGGTCAGCTGAGAGTGTGAAGCCAAGGAGGCGTAGTGATTTACTCTCTGGGAGGCAAGTCTGTTCTCTGCTAATGGGAGGTAGGTGCGATTGTCTATGATGGTTAATTGATAGCAGCTTCGTTTTGGAATCATTAAAATGTACGAACCATTTCTTACCCATTCCACTACGGCTTGGAGGTTCTTTTCAAGCTCGGCAGCGAGGTTCGCTTTGTTGCCCACACCGGATTTTTGATCGAAGCGAGAGTAAACTGTGGTGGCATCGGGGAGATCATTAATGTAGATCAGAAAGAGCGTAGAACCTAGGATAAAGCCTTGAGCGACACTCGCCTTCGTATGTTAGTTTTGGGAGGCAAATCTGTTTAATACCACCTTCAATGTGCGGTTAGAGAGGAATGACTGGATTAGGTCAAACAAATGTCCAGTTATAACATAGCTTCGCAGTTTGCGTAGAAGGCCAGCATGCCAGACTCTGTCGAACGCTTTGGAGATATCCAAGGCAACGATCGGGCTGCTCCAATCTTGTCGAGAGCCTGTTATATATACTCGGTGATGTTCGTTAGCATACCAGAAGTAGACCTGGTGAAGCGGAAACCATACTGTTTGTCCGAGAGGAGTCTGTGGGCTGTGAGATGCTGAACCACCTTGGCGTTGATAATGGCTTCGAACACTTTGCTAATAGGGCGGTAATTTGCGGGGTTCAAGGGTTCTCCAGTATTCTTAAATATAGGAACTACAGAGGAAGACTTCCAACAGGCAGGAAAGCAGGAAGCAGATAGGCAGAAGTTGTAGAGCTTAGAGAGGACAGAGGAGAGTTCAGGGGTACATTTCTTCAAGTCTATGACAGGGATTCTGTCCCCTCCGCTCTCATTATGAACGTCAAGTTTTGAGATTATGTTAGAGACCAGTGAGAGTGTAATGTGGACGTCATTCAGTTCAGCCTCAGTTCTAGGTGGGAAGTCGGGTGTAGAAACTCCAGACGAGTCTAGACTCGAATTGTTCGAGAATCTCCGTGCAAAGCATTCAGCCTTGTCTGCTGAGGAGGTGAGGAACTCAAATTCATTGATTAGCGGGGGTATTGAGGACATACTCTTGTTAAGCACGCTTTTACAGAGTCGCCAGTAGGATTTGGCGCCGAACTTACAGGATGCTATGAGTTGCTTTGTTCTGGCAGCAAACAACATCTTAGCTTCGTTAAGTATCTTTTTACATTTATTACAAACTGAGGCGAAAAGGCGCCTGTTTTGGTCCGACGCGTAGCTTCGATAAAGCCCGAAGAAATGATTCCGGTGGGCAATGGTGGCCGAGCAAGCGGGCGAAAACCAGGGAGACGAATGGGATTCAAGCTGAAATTTCCTGGCAGGGATGAAAGCATTGATTCCAGCTTAACCTAAGAGGAGACCTCGGATGCACAGTCTTCGATGGAAAAACTAAAAGCGTTGTTCCAAGGGACGTCACACAAGAAGTCTTGGAACGAATCCTAGTCTGCTCTTTGGTAGCAGTAGGATATTCTGATGGTCTGGGTTTCTTGGGTAGAGTGGGAGTGGAAAGAGTTGTTGACGGAAACTATGGCGTGGTCAGAGTTTCCGTGAGGGCAGAGCAGCCTAGTAGTTCAAGAGTCTGGGATGGAAGTGAAGCAGAGGTCTAGTAGTGCGTCCTATCCGTTAGGGTTATTGCAGAAACGCGTGGGGAAGTCCACAACTTGCGTAAGAGAATGGGTGATTGAAAAATTCATGGTGTTGTCACCAGCAAGGCCGGTGACAGAGTTTTCCAGTCACTTGATGTAGTGAGCGTTAAAGTCACCAAACACAAATATTTGGGCAGATGGATGAGAAGAAATGGCCTTGTCGATATTGTTAGAGATGCTATCAAGTACCAAACAGTCAGAGGAGGAGGAGGAGCGGTAGAGAAAGAAGAGATAGCTAACCAAGCTTAAAAGTGAGAAACGGAAGCACATGAAAGAATGATCCAGTTATTCAAAAGATGTCACCCTAGCTAGAGAGAGGTGTTCGCTGACATAAACACCAAGTCCATGCATATGGATATTGGAGTCCTTCCTGAAGAGGGGAAAGTAACCAGGAACGTAATACCCAGAAGAGGGGATAGAAGGGTCAAGGTTAGTTTCACATATAACTAAGATATCAGGTGAGTTAGTTTGAAGGAATGATTCTACGCTGTAAAATTAGTGAGGATACATTCTATATTTGTGAAGGAGTCGCAGAAATGTTTAGGCGTTTTCTGACTGGCTGGTTTAATTTTTGCTATTTTGTTTGCTTGTTTTCATAGTGATTTAGTTAGAGAGAGAGGTCTAGAATAGAATCAGTCGGTCACTGTTTGCAGCATGTGAAGGATGGAGACTGGCGCAGCTTGCAACCTAATGCGACCTCGGGCTTGCCCACCGAAGCTTCATGCAGGGACGCCCGTTAATCGCGATATGGTACTACAGGAACCCCGATATTATTCAACTGTTGATCAGAGCAGTCTCTCAAAACGTTACGCAAGAGTTTGGGCTTCTAACTACCAGTCTGAAGCAGCAACCAGGAAACTGCCAACCCGGTACCCTCAGAATGAAGAGACGTTGCCACCATATTCAATAAATGCAAAGAACTATCAGCCTAAATTACTAAGACAGAAAGAGAAGGGAAATAAACCGGGAACCCCTTCCTAAACAAGAAACAAGGCAATCACCTTTACTCCTATTCAAAAGAAGGGGGTGGAGAGTAAAATCGGTCGATAGTAGGTACTATCTACTCGAATTAAAAAAAAAGTAAATTAAAAAATTTACAAAGTTTTAACTTAAGTCGAAACGAAATTTGAAAGCCAAAATAATTTACACAATCTTGTCGAAGTGCACCGCAAAAGTAAGTAGCAAAATACTTAAGTTAGTAACAAGAAAAAAAACCCGATAGCAACTGACTTACCAGGCAGAGAACATAAACTGAAAGTTGAGTGAAAATTTCGGAAGACATTAATGCCAAAATACAATTCAACTCTTTTTTCTTTTCAGATATTGTAGGCGAGCCAACTGCCTGCTAAGTAGGCTAGAACGGGGAGAAAGAGATAGAGAAAGAGAGTGAGAGAGGGAAAGAGAGACTACAGAGCATGCGTCCAATGTCCAGGTTGAGGGGGGTAAAATGACCGATAGTCAAAGAGCAGCTACCCTTTAATTCTTTCATAGAACGGCATTGCTAAGAAAATAAAATAAATATGACCTAAAACCATTTATATCGAAAGGAAACTTGAAAGGTAGAATAATACGAATTGGTTGTCATATTATTTTTAACATTGATCCGTGACCTAATCACTTTTTCCTTTCTTGTTTAGTGAATCCAATGTCATTCTCTTTTAAAAGGATTAATTTTGAGTAGTTTGTTGTTTGAGCAGAAGTAGCATAGGTTCTGGAACTACTCATTAATATGTTTACTGATTTTTGATTTCAGGTCTGTCTATGGAATTTTATCATGTAAAGCGCTAATTTCAGGTCTGTATATGGAATTTGGGAATTCATAGGGAGTGATTTCAGGTCCGTATGTAAGGTTTAGGGATTTACAGGGACTAAATTCAGGTCTGTTTGTGAGATTTGGGGATTTACAGTGACTGATTTCAGGTTCATATGTGAGATTTGGGGATTTAGATTGACTGATTTAATGCCTGTATATGGGGTTTGGGGATTTAGAGGGACTGATTTCAGGTCTGTATATGAGGTTCGGGTATTTAAAGAGACTAATTTCAGATCTGTATATAGGATTTGGGGATTTATTGGGACTGATTTCAGGTCTGTATATGGGATTTGGGGATTTGAGGGACTGATTTCAGGTCTGTATATGGGGTTCGGGTATTTAAAGGGACTAATTTTAGATCTGTATATAGGATTTGGGGATTTACTGGGACTGATTTCAGGTCCGTATATGGGATTTGGGGATTTAGAGGGACTGATTTCAGGTCAGTATATGGGCTTTGGGGATTTAGAATGACTGTTGTCATGTCTGTATCTGCGATTTGGGGATTCGGAACGACTGATTTCAGGTTCGTATGCAGGATTTGTTTATTTACAAAGACTGATTTTATGTCTGTATATGTGATTTGGGGATTTAGAGGGACTGATTTCATGTCTGTATATGGGATTTGGGGATTTAGAAGGACTGATTTCATGTCTGTATATGGGATTTAGGAATTTAGACGGACTGATTTCAGGTCAGTATATGGGATTTGGGGATTTAGAGGGACTGATTTCATGTCTGTATATGGGATTTGGGGATTTAGAGGGACTGATTTCATGTCTGTATATGGGATTTAGGAATTTAGACGGACTGATTTCAGCTCTGTATATGGGATTTGGGGATTTAGAGGGACTGATTTCATGTCTGTATATGGGATTTAGGAATTTAGACGGACTGATTTCAGATTAGCATCTGATCTTTTTGCTTGAGTTCGGTAGTTATTTCGACATTTTCTTGCTGTCTTACAGAAATATTTTAGTCGTTTTAGTCGCTGTTTTAATTATTATTAAGTTGAGATCTGCGCTGTAAAAATGTAAAAATGTAGTACAAAATACTAAGACCAATATACCCAGTCTGATAAGAGTATACCACCCACATTATTGCAGAAAAACGAGCGCGATTAGGGTTATTGCAGAAGTTTTGATAAATGTAACCCATAAACTTGAAAGTTGAACCCGGATAAAATTAAGATCAGTTCGGTTAAACTAGTCCGCTCAAACTGTGTCTGATTTAACATGTTCAAATACATAGTTGCAACCCCTAAGTTTTCTTACTTGTTTCATTTTTCAAATTTAAATACAAAAATAATAAACTTCTCGGAACTTGATTCTCCGCCAACTACTCCCACTCGTTAACGGACGTACACAGAACTTTATCCCCTACAGGGTCCGCTCAACTATTTAAGATCACGAGGCTAACAAGTAAATCTGTGATCGGAAACTGGATAAGCCCATCTTAATTCACTAAGAAAAACATGTACAAGTTAACACTTCCGTTCTTTTAAGTTCGGAAGCCCTAAGAACCATAACGGCAGTGATATCCAAGATTTTATTATTATTATTAAGAGCCAAACAAACGATTAGAGTCATATCTCATTCAATCCGGTTCTTGTACGATCACCAATGTTAAGCAACTTCAAGCTTTACCAGTACTTAAATGAGTAACCGCTTTAGGAATTACAGGTGCTGTAAACTCAGGTATGTAGATGTTGTAAAGGCACGGAATTTGAAAGCGAAGAATTTGAAGCGAAGAATTTGAAGCGAAGAGCAATGTTCTAATCCCAGTCTTATTCGTTAGATTCACTTAGGCGAATACTTGAGAAAGGTATGAATTCACTTCTTCTCCTCAAACTATGGGTTAAGTGATAGGGCTTATATTAGTAAATCCTTATTATATATATCGCAACAATACAACAGATACCTACAATCTAAAAATATTTTTTGACATTAAATAACTTGCAAAAGGGTTGATAAGCAGTAAAAACCAGTCAATGTATTAGTCACATAATTATCAGAATATTCACGTTACCCATTTTAATAAATTTCAAATCTTTCTGTGAATTCTATTTTCTCAGTCTATATTTCGAATGAGCAGTTGTCCAGCCGGTAGGTTAATTGATGTTGTCCAGAATTGTGCCATGAACGAAATAAGTAGGACGTAATGTTCTACTAGACTTTGGCAGAAGTCCAGCGATTTATTGACAATGATCAGTCTAGCAGGCGTGCATTTAAATAGAGGGAAAGCATTGCTATACTGTCGTCTGTTAATAAACTAGCATTATCCACTCACTGTAATTTTAAGACGATGACTGTAGTTTTGTAAAGAGTAGCGGATGTAAGAGCGTCGGGTGAAATCAATGGGCGAGTTGGAATCATAGGTTGGTTTAGATTTGATAAACGTTAGGTTAGATGATGGTAGATGTGTAACTGAATATATATTTCGATAGTCGCTTATTGTTCACTAAATGGAAGATCTAATTAAATGAGCGCTTGAGGAAAAAATGCCATGAAGGCAACCTAGGGATGTTCAGGTAACTTATAGTATATCGACGCTGGAAATGAGTTCGGTGATCTGGGTTCAAATTCAAACCTAGTCTCTTAAGTTTAACTTTCTACTGAAAGTCATGAATCAAACTTTTCTCTCGCCAGCTGTGAGATAATCAGCACAGTATAAATACTTTTTTTATGGAAATTCTTCGGATTAGCTCTTCGGTATAGTCCTTAGACATTATGAACTTTATGAATTTAAGAGCCAAAGTAGATTCCCAACAAGGTCTCATCAGTTGACTTGACTAGATGGCACTTAACTAACCGATTAAATATAATAGTTGGAATAATGATTAAGGCTTCTGCTGGTCATAAAGTGGGAGATCAGTTTTATATTGTTATGAAGTAATGAACTGATCCCCCACTAATTACTACTTAATAATATAATACATTTCTTCCCCAACTACGTATAAGTCAAATACTAGAAGAAACTGGGTTCTGTAGCCTTGGTTGTCAACCAGTCTACCACAGAAAGCAATGGCAACCTGCTGCGGGATAATCTACTGCCCAGTTAGTCATGTCTCTTTCGAGACATGACCGCCCAAACGTGTATCACGTATGGTATTTAACTGACTGACGTCTGATTACTCTAATTATACACTTTGCAGCTGTTATTCTAATTCATCATTTTGTTATGGCTGCCTTTGACAGCTTCATTACATGTTAATAGAGTTGATGAACTTTCTTACAACTGAAATGCCTGTAATGTTTGCTGCTTTCTTCATATAACAATACGAGGTATAAACACAGTCGAAAGATCAATATGTTTACTTCTTCAGGTATATAACGGTAGAAGTGTTGTAAGCTCAATGACCAAGCATAAACTATTCGTTTTATTTTCCCTTTGAGGAAAACTAGTTAAGTGCTTTAAATTTACCAAAATATTTCTCGTCTCTTGCATTCAATGAAACACGCGGTCTAAAATTGATCCTTGGAAGAAATCTGAGTAAATCGTTGCTCGTTCCCAGTCTCATTTTGAAACTCATTAGGTAATTTACTAGATTTAATTATTGCTTCATCTTTGTCGGCATATTCTTCTTCAAATTCAATTATTATTATTATTATTATTATTATTATTATTATTATTATTATTATTATTATTTTTGTTGTTATTTTTTCTTCTTCTAGTATGAGTCAAGATAATCTAAACTTATTTATAAATGGAACTTTGTCTGTGTATGTGTGTATGTGTGAGTCTATGTGTCTGTGTCTGTGTGTGTGCCCGTTACCTATAGACTTCGAAACGCCTGAACCGATTTTCTTGAAAATTTACACAGTTGTACGATAAGCGTCTGCGAGTGTTCTTAGCTAGTTTTGTGTCAAGGTACCCCCGATAACTATCGAAATTCGATAATCGATAAAATCGGGTTATAGAAGGAGTGGTCCGATTTTAATCAAATTTGATACACTCATAGACAAATACATATGAAACGACATTCAGAAGTTTTAAGGATGCAGTTCTTAAAATAGTGCAGAAAATCAATAATATATATATATATATATATATATATATATATATATATATTAGAGAAAATTTTCAAAATTCAAAGGTGTCGGTTAAAGGATATCGGATGTACATTTCGACATAGGATCTCTAATAGAGACTCTACATGAGAATTTAAAAAATTTTCTCTAATTTATATTGGCTCTGTATTCTTAATACATTGAGCTCTCTGCCTGCATCACTTTTTAATATTAAAAATTTTTAATAATGATTAGGATCAGGGTCTTGGAATTTACCTTCCTACTCTTCCACTTCGGATTAAAGAAAAACAAATATATATATATATATATATATATATATATATATATATATATATATATATATAAGGCAAGATGTTTGTGTGTGTATATGTTTATCTGCTTGTATGTCTGTATTCTTTTCAGCTCTTTTATTTTTTGCTTCGGGTTGGGCTCTAAGTAGGTATAATTATAGTTCTTAGTCTCAGCCATGATACCATTTACTCACAGGACTTATTTAGCCTTCAAAATGCAGTTTACTCAACAAATGCTTTAACAAGAAAAATACTTGTTACAAACTAAATTTAATAGTTAATATAATAGCCTTTTGCTTTGATCACAGCCTTCATTCTGCCGGGCATTGACATCACAAGCTTCTTCAATGTATCTAATGATATCTCCCATCAAGCAGCTTGTATTTGTTTTCAAATTCTGTCTTGCGAAGTAACATTAGATTTATCAAATCGAGAGGGGGGAATAAGAAAAAAGTCAGTCATATCCAAGTATAATAGTTTCAAAATAACTTGTTCAATAGAAAATGAGAAAAATTAAATATAACTTATTTTTAATACATTTCTTTTAAACCTACTTTTAAGTAATCAATATTTATTCGTATTTTACTTGGCTTTTCACTGAATTTCACTGAATTTGAATTTCAGTGAGGTTTTTAAGAAAATCCCTTTTGTCTTAATACTTTTGCACATTACACGTAGTGTCCAAAAGTGTTAGGACAGGAGTGATTTTAAAGTTTATTTTGATACCTCATAAAAGATAAAATAGTTCTTGTTCTAATACCATTGTCCATATATATATATATATATATATATATATATATAGTCATCCGCATACAGATCTGTTTCGCTGTATCACAGCTAACTAGTACGGTGAGACATCCGATTGCTTTTAGCCAGGATTGAAACACCACCGAATTGATAGGAAGGCACAGTTAGCTTGTTATATTCAATGTAAACACACGCCAGTAGCCGAGAGTGTTCAAATTCATTAGTGAATGAACAATACGCGCTCGAGCATGTGTGTGTGTGTGTGTGTGTGTGTGTGTGTGTGTGTATGTATGTGTGTGTGTATTCCCCTCCTTTCAGTCTCAGGGTTTGGATTATTTTTTCTGTTGTCTTAATGTAAGAAACTCAATAGTAAGTAAATCAATATATATGTTGCGTTTATTTTAGACTGTATATCGATATAAATATATTACCGTCATTTTTGACGACACGTTTTCACTCTTAAAAGAATAATCAGATACCTGACGATTGCTGGATTGACATGTTGTCAATTTGTTCCCACGAAAAGTAACAAGCTCCAACTCATATGAAGAATTGACTGGTTTATAAAATAGTCATTTTTTTGTCATTATTCTATTTAGCATTGCTGTCATTGTGACAGTAATTATAAACTTTGCAGTGGTATTTCTAAATTATTGAGTTAATTTACACTTGAGTATTTAAATATGTTCTCATGTAATTCTCGTAAATATATGTGTTAACATGAGATGTTAGGGTTATTTTCATTTTTTCGTTATTTATTCATTGCACACTATACACGAGTGACTTATATTTTTCGTCGGCAATAACGATTAAACAAAGACATAAATATCAGTACATCCTAACATCAGGTTAAATTTGAAATCTATCAACTTTTGTATTATTTGAGACAATGTAATTTATAAAAAAAATAAACAAGCCTTACGATTGATGGGAAAGTTCGGACTGACATATTGTCAACTAAAAGTATAGCCCAGTGTTGCTCGGGTGTAATAAAAGCTTTAAAACTAATCCATGGTCCTGGAGCTCAAACTCAGCCTAAAGAATATTTGTGTGAAGTTTGGTGAGAATCGGATAAAAATTGTGGCTTTGTATAAAGGACATACAGACAGATAAATAGACACACAAACAAACATCTTGCATTTTATATATATATATATTCGATTTTCTGTATTATTGTAAGAATTGCAACCTTGAAACTTCTGAATATCGTTTCTTATGTCTTTGTCTAGGAATGTATCAAATTTGAATAAAATTGAACTATTCCTTGTATAACCCGATTTTTTCGATTATCGATTTTCGATATTTATCGGGGGTACCTCGACACAAAACCTAGCTAAGAACACTCGCATACGCTTATAGTACAACTGTGTAAATTTTCAAGAAAATCGGTTCAGCCATTTCGGAGTCTATAGGTAACGGGAAAACACATACACACACATACAGACATACACACATACAGATAAAGTTCTATTTATAAATAAGTTTAGATTTTGCAACAGTAATTCTAATTCATCATTTTGCCATGGTTGGCGTTGACAATTTTATTACATGTTGATTGAGTTGATGAACTTTCTTACAATTGCGATGGCCGTATTATATGAAGCGTTCATCAAATAACATTAAGCTGAATAGACAAAGGGAAAAGAGCAAATGAAAGGAAGTGAGAAGGAGAAAAAGAAATTCTAGTCAAATGGAAGGTTCAGTGTTGAGACGAGGCCGAGATAATGAATTGCTGGCGATATCGGCTGACGAAACAGAGAATATCTTTAAAAAGAACAACGGAAGTAAAAATAAGTATAAAAATTTTGTAAAACACGCGTTAAAATAGAAAGAAAGAAAGGAAGAAAGAAAGAAAGAAAAAAGAAAGAAAAAATAGAACGAAAGAAGAAAGAAACAAAGAAAGAAACAAAGAAAGCGAGAAAAACGAAAGAAAAAGAAAGAAGAAAGAAAGGCAAAGAAAGAAAAAAGAAAGAAAGAGAGAAAAAGAAAGAAAGAAGAATAAAAGAAAGAAAGAAAAAAGAAAGATAGAAAAAAGGAAGAAAGCAAAAAAGAAAGAAAGAAAGAAAGAAAAAGAAAGAAAGAAAATAGAACGAAAGAAGAAAGAAAAAAAGAAAGTGAGAAAAACGAAAGACAAAGAAAGAAAGAAAGAAAGAATAAAGAGAGAAAAAGAAATAAAGAAAGAAGAATTAAAGAAAGAATAAAAAAAGAAAGAAAGAATAAAAAAGAAAGAAGAAAGAAAGAAATAAAAAAAGAAGAAAAAGAGAAAAAAGAAAGAAAAAAGAAGAGACATAGATTTTTTTTCTTCTATGTCATGTGTTCCTTCAGGACATGGGAAATACTGGCACTTCACGTCTCTCTATCCCTTGAAGCTCTTAACATATCTTCTCTTGTTACCCCTTCCAAAACCTGCTCTGCCATCCATTTGCTCAAGTTCATCAAGTAATTCACACGTTGCTTTCCCCTGTCTCTCATTCACTCTTCCGTCTCGTGAGTATCAGATTCTCGAAACCGTCCTTCCTTATGACATGTTCCAGAAACTTCAGATGTTTTCCCTAATGTTTGCTGCCATATTGAAGGACAGACATTATATAGCAATCCAGTATACTCTTTCTTTGTATCGAGAGAAATTTTTCTGTCTCTCAATACTCTACGGAGATTATGGGATGCATCCTTGTCCATGCCAATGCGCCTTTGGATTTCAGTGTTGCACTTTCCGGCCCTTGTTTTAACACTTCTCAGATATTTAAATTTCTATACATGCTTGATTTTAGCATTCCCTGGCATGGAGTAGGCATTTTGCGATCCTCTTTTTAGTGATGTCCATGCGTTCGGTTTTTTTGTAGTCTGTATGTATTCCCTCCTATCCGCTTTCTTTAACTATATTCTGTAGGAGGTCTTGAAGTTTCCTTTCCATGTCTGCTATCAGGACTGTATCATCTGCATATTTTATATTGTTCAGATTGCGGCCACCAATAAACGAATCTTGGCAAACTTCTCGAGCTCTCGTTATGGGTTAGATCTGGTGAGAAGACACCTACTTGTCTTACATACTTTTCTATCTTTGTCAGAATTCAGGTAGTCGGCTTCCAGTAGAGGTTCTTGATTACTCTAATGTATTTCTCGAATATGTCAAGGTTACCGAGAATCTCCTATCAAGTCTTTGTGGCATACATTGTCGAATTCTACCTCGGACATTGCGATTTCCTAGTCCAGAGTTGCCAACTATTTCACCTTCCTTCTCCTTGCTTAATTTGGCATTCAGGTATCCCATGATAATTGTTCTGGTGCCCTCCTACGAGGAATAGACTATTCCTCTTACTATATGTGATTACCTG
The DNA here is from genome assembly GCA_037127315.1 of Ascarosepion bandense. Taxonomy (NCBI): domain Eukaryota; kingdom Metazoa; phylum Mollusca; class Cephalopoda; order Sepiida; family Sepiidae; genus Ascarosepion; species Ascarosepion bandense. The sequence goes on from JBBBDQ010000244.1 coordinate 52,985, forward strand.
CGTGACTTTCCGGAAAGTCAGTCAACAGGAGCGAGCAGTTAACGAAAGAAATTAAGAGCAGTTTACGGAAGTTGACGACAGCAACTTGTCATGCAATAAGCAGCGTAATAATACCTTCTGACTTACTTATTTCTAGTTACTTATTATTAACATTTCCTTTCAATATCATGTTTATTGTTATATTTATACACTATTTTGAAGCTACCTTCTTGTTCCGTGTCTTACTTCTAGCACAAACAGGTCACTACAACTTTGCGGTGAAGTTTCACCACAACCCCGCAACAATAATTCTTATTTCTTGTGTTCTGCACTGAGCCATGCTGCTGTCCAGCATGGAGTAGGAAGATTATTTTTCCTTCTCAGTACTTTGCGTTGTTGGTGCATGCACTACTATAACCGCTATACTGAAGAGCTTCCTTTCAGTTAGACTACGAGAACTCTTTCCAATAACTGGTAGTACTCCAGAACGCTTTTCTTCATGTCTTGGGCTAGTATTAAGCCGACTCCTTGTTCATCATTTTTACTGCTTGCGTATATGATCTTATTATTGTCGCTGACGCAAACTCTGTTGTTTGGCCAATTATTTTCACATATTCCTAAGATGTTAATATTCAATCTGTTTTATATCCACCAGCTTTCCACGGTTGTTCAGACTTCTGACGTTTTATATCACTAAAGTAATTTTATATTTAGTGCAAACAGCCGCAGAATAACTGTCAGGTGACGCCTGTTGTTCATATCGTTCCTTTGCGGGCGAGGGATCAGCTCAAAAGTATTGTATCAGCTTTACGCCGCTGGCGCTAACAGTCGCTTAATGAGGTTCAAGTGGCACCTCTTCCCATTTCGGTCAGTTAATTTCTTTGGTCTTTCTGCTTTACACCGTTGGGATGTGTAACTTGATTATCCAAGAACATGATTGTTCTGGAAAATAATAGTGAAATTTTTTCGTTGCCTTTTCCACGGTGATTTTTTGAGACACTGCCTCTAGTTAGCTAACTGTTGACTCCTCGAGAGTTCTTCTACCCTTTTGTAGATAGGTAGATAAAAAAAAAAGAAACTGTGATAAATAGATAAAGAAGAGACTGAGATAGATAGATCGAAAGATAGGAAAGAAGTGTTCAATATAGACAAAAAAGAAAGAGAAGAATAGATAGATAGATAGATAGATAGATAGATAGATAGATAGATCAAAAGTGACTAATATGGATCTTCTATGTGCTGCGTTTCTTCGAGACGTAGGCGATTATGACCCTCCACTTCTCCCTATCCCTTGTCGCTCTTAATAACCCTTCTCCTGTTATTCCACTCAATTCCCTCTCCACCATCTGTCTGCTCAAATCCATCAAGTATGCCATGTGTTACCTTCACTTTTCACTCTTCCCCTCTATCCGTCTCCTCATCAGGTTCTCTAAGCCGTCCTTCCTCATTACATGTCTCCAAAACTTCTGCTGTCCGTTTCTGATATTGAATATCATTTTCCTTTTTGTATCCATCCTTTCCAAAACCCCTTCATTGCTCGCGTGCTCAGTCCATATTTTCCACAGCATCCTTCTTCAGGACCACACTTCTGCTACTTCAAGTTTTTCCTTCAGTTATGACGAAATTATTCAGCATTTGTTGCTATATTGGGCAGATATCATATAACAATCAAGTAATCCCTTCATCGTTTCCAGCGAATTTTCCCTGTCTCATAGCACTCTACTCAGGTTCTGAAATGCAATATGCCTTCGTTCTTCGTGGCAAATTTCCGTCTACAAATGCGTAGAAACAGGCATTAATATAGAGACCTTAGAAGCCTTAGACGACTTCGGCGTAGAAAAAATCACAGAAATTATAACTAAAATCTACGACAGTGACAAAATTCAGAAAGACCTAAGCAGCTCGATTTTCATAGCTCTGCCTAAGAAGCCAGCTGCAACTGAATGCGAACTCCACAGAACGATCACCTGAATGAGTCACATAACAAAACTCATCATCCGAATTTTGATGCGCAGAATCAGACCGGAAGTAGAACAAGAAGTGTTGTTTCGTAAAGGACACTGGAACAATGAACACTGTATTTATGGTGAGGATGTTATCAGAAAGAGTCATAGAAATGCAGTAGGACGTGTGCCTGTGTTTCATTGACTATGCAACGTCATTCGACAAAGTACGCCAGAAATATCTGATCGAGACGCTTAGCAACCTGTGACATATTTGGGAAAGACCTTAGAGTAATCGAAAATATTTACTGGCAACAAACTGCCTTCATACGGACAGGAAACAAGTTCAGCAGGTACACAATGATAGAAAGAGGCGTACGACAAAGATGTGCCTTCTCACCAGATCTATTCAACCTGTACAGCGAGACCATTCTGAGAGCTCTAGTTGGAGGCCGCAATCTGAACAATATAAGATACGCAGATGACCCAATGCTGATAGCAGACACGAAAAGGAAAACTACAAGTCATCTGATAGGAAGTAGTTAAAGAAAGCGGAAAGAAAGAATTACAAATAAACTACAAGAAAAAGAGACAGACAGAAAAAAGAAAGAAAAAATAGTTTGAGTTTGAATTCAAGTTTTCCTTAACGGCATACCAACCTCTGTGGGTTATTTAATGCCAGAAAGATTCGGTTTTAAGGTATTTTTAAAAATGTTCGGTTATAGTGAGAAGGTGGTTTTAGTCAGATTTTAATGAAAATTTTTTGTTTTTATTTTTTTTATTTTAGAAAATTGAAAATGTCTTTTAGTTTTGTATTCAAAAATGTTTTGCTGAGAATAATTTTTTTCCTTCAAAAATGTGTTACGATAATAGGTTTTTCTTCAAAAATGTATATTTTTCTATAAAAACCTACTCTTAGGCATATATTTCTATAAATATCTATTTTTATACTCTCATAGTGTTTTGACCTCACTTTGGGGGTTAACTATTTGCCCATAGCTGGGACCTTAACAGGTGCTACCACGCTGGGTAAGGGTGGACTTGAGAACAACAGCAATTAAGAGGATGTTCTATGCTCCTCACAACCTTCCAATCAGAGGTCTTGCTGCCGGATGCAGGTTACTGTCATGCACAGGACCAGAAAAGAATAGACTGCTGATAGATAGATAGATAGATAGATAGATAGATAGATAGATAATGAAATGAGATAGATAGATAGATAGATAGATAGATAGATAGATAGATAGATAGACAGATAGATAGATAGATAATGAAATAGATAGATAGATAGATAGATAGATAGATAGATAGATAGATAATGAATGAAATGAGATAGATAGATAGATAGATAGATAGATAGATAGATAGATAGATAGAAATAGATAGATAGATAGATAATTAATGAAATGAGATGAGATAGATAGATAGATAGATAGATAGATAGATATAAAGCAACTGATATAGATAGATGGGGCTCTTGGTGATCATGAATCGCCACAATTTCCTGTCTTTTGTGGCTGTTGACAATTTAGTCATTTTGCTATCTCTCGTAAATATTCCTCCGTTCTTCACTTACTGAAGCTCACCGAGTATACTGAGCTTTGCTTTCACCCGTCTTAATTTCAATTTGTCCTGTGAGTATCAAATTTTCCAAAACCCCTTTCCTTATCATGTGTCCTAGAAATTTCATTTGTCTCTCTGTGATGTAAACAAAAGCGTCCTTTTCTTCCCATTTTCCTGTAAATAAAAGTGTCCTTTTTTTCCTATTTTCCTGTAAATAAAAGTGTCCTTTTCTTCCTATTTTCCTGTAAATAAAAGTGTCCTTTTTTCCTATTTTCCTGTAAATAAAAGTGTCCTTTTTTTCCTATTTTTTCTAAAAATCCATCGTTGCTCAAATGTTCTGTCCATAATATTCTCAGGATCCTACTGTTGAAACACATTAGCTTCAGCTGTTTTTTTTTTGTTTTTTTTTCATCTGTGTGGAGAATGTCTAGCGTTCACTGGCATATAGGAGGACTGATATTACGGAACAGTTCTTAGTGAAAGAAAAAAAAACAGAAGTTGCTAATTGTAATGAACATCCACGTTTTAAGCAGACTTCGAATATTTTTTTCTCTAGACAGTAATATATCAGTATTTGTGAATTTTATGTGTTTCCCCAGTACTGAGATTTGACTATTCTTGGCTTGATTTTAAGGAATCTCGACATTTCTTGCGCGGGCCTTCTAGGTATTTTTACTTTCTTGTCTGAACTGGGCAAAGTGCTTGACGTCCCAGTAGATATGAACTCATTAAAATTAGACTGTTTAAGATGGTATGGGAAATTTCAAACCTTTAGAGATAACTTCGTTAGACAGTCCAGATTTGTGTAAGGAAAAAGGGAAAAATAAAATTCCTGACATCCTCACTGTAAGATTTAAAGTTTTTCTCCGAGACATTTCACATCTCTGCCGCGAAAAGCTTTTGCTATGGGATGCGTAAAGGGAACAAAGTGTTAACTTGCTGGCATAGCTATGATGCTGCATAAAAATCATTATACTAAATCGGAATAATAAGATATTAATTTTACTAATATTAATCCAATATAAGTCTAAAGAACATTTCAAGGTTCGTCTTGGGTATGACGATAAACTAGATACGGGTCCTGGTTTGACGATAAACTGCAGCCGGCAGCAAGCCTTCTAATTGAAAAAATTTGAAGTGAATGGAACCACCTTCTAATTGCTGTTGTTCCCAGGTCCGGGTGGTAGCAGCTGTTAGGATCCCAGCTCTGGGCAAATAGTTAACTCCCAAACTGTGGTCATAACGTTACAAAAGCATAGAAATAGATTTTATAATGAAAATTCGAGAAATATATTTTTTATGTATATTTCCACGTAAGTGAATGCAGCAAATTCAACTGGAATTCGAACTCGGTTCTCCGATTTCTCGTTCCGAGCTGGGTTCTATAGTCTAAGTTAGCAATAGGTCTACCGTAGAAAGTAATGATCACCCTATTGCGCAGTCTGTCATGTCTCGAAAGTGACATAATTGTCCAAGCGTTTTAGCACGTAATACAACTGACTGAAACCTTATTAGTGGAACAATGTTTTTAGTTTTACTTTAACTGAATGCATTGAGCATTTTAAATGTATCTTGAGTTGTTTTTTGACGGTAACTACATTGTTAAATGTAAAAATAAAACCTTCGGTGATAATGTAGATGAAGAAGATTCGGGCAATTTTTACATGCTCTATACCTCAAATTAATACACACATACATATATATATATATATATATATATATATATATATATATATATCAAACACACACACACACACATATATATTTAACAAGCATATATATATATATAAAACATTACAACAACATTACACAACAACAACATCACGACCGATAACTCAATAGTAAAAAATAAATCTAAATATTGCCCTAACAAAAACAACAATTCAAATGAAATGAACATATTTTTTGAAAAACATCTGGGATACAGTCTTTCAAAACGAATACAACATCCATAGCAATCTCACACACAAGCAAACACTAGCACTAGAAAACATCCGTATGAACAATGACACATTAATAAAGGAAGCAGACAAAGGCGGTGCTATAGTCATTATGAATAAAACTTATTACAAAACAAATATTCAAGATATGCTATGAGACGAAAATAACTACAAAACAATCAACCAGAATATAGATGAAAAAATCACATCAAAAATGAAAAAAAACTCTGCCTTACACACAGTAGAATATTAACGAAAAAAGAAATAGGTTTCCTTACAGACTTTACTTCAAAAACCAGTAATTTTTACGGACTTCCAAAGATACATAAATCCAACACAATTAAAGCTGTTCTCCAGGAACAAAATATATATCCATACCCCAAACCCCAGTGAAATTGAATTTAGACTAATTGTAGCAGAGGCAGCCTGCCCTACAAGCAGACTGAGCAATTTAATTGATAAAATATTACAATCTTACACCACAAAAATATAAAGTTACATCAGAGACAGCATACATTTCCTAAGCTTCATACCAAAAAAAATAGACCCAGATACACTCATAGTAACTTTTGACGTGAACAGCCTGTACAGCAACATACCCCATGAACTAGGAAAACAAGCCATTGCATTGCACAGACACACGCACACACACACACACACACCAAATTCAAAAAACCGTCAAAGCAATAAAAAACGGCCAACTGACCGATGAAAAGGATAATAGATAAGCAAAGGCGACTAGAAGATAATTTTAACATACTAAAAAGGTAGCCCCCAGACCAAAATCATTTCAAATTAGGGTAAGCACTTGCTTCATTCATTTGTTTATTTATTTATCTCTTTATCCATTTATACACGTGCTTATATGAAAAACACAGACCATTCAACGTGCCAACATTTGATATATTTTATCTTTTTTTATTTTATTTTACTGATTTTATTTATTTTCTTATTTTTTCTACTTACTTATTTATAAAACAACAACTTCGCCATCAGAAACACAAGGAAATCAATAAGTCACAAATTTATTCGCCTGAAGAGAGTCAATTTTTGACTCAAAACACGTGTAGCCTCACAAATACCGGTATGGACATTTAATGTATCATAACATGTATAATAACAACAACAATAAATATACACTTTAATGAAAACGTTCACGGCTTCTCACAATTTATTATATATATATATATATATATATATATATATATATATATATAGGATTAATTCAAGGATGTTGAATGACAATTTTGATATGAAATCCCCACAGGGGATAACACATCACCTCAGCAACAAAAAAATCCTTTCTGAAACTGGAGAAAAAAATCAGTCTATTTTTCCTTTTTAAATGGATTTGCAAAAACATTAAAAAGAAAGAAAAAGAAAAAAGAAAAGGATAAAGATAAAATAAAATAAACAACAAAAGAAAAATTGGAATCGTCTGGGTTCGCAAAAAAGGAAAGAGAATTGTAACGTAAAAGGAACAGACGGCGTGTTGAATTGATATTAGGTTAAGCAAAACGGAAAAAAGGTGGGAAGTAAGAGAGATAAAGGAAGGGAGGGAAAAAAGAAAAGAAAGAAAAAAAATTTATATATTGCAGACGCTGGACATATTCAAAAACCTAACTTCCCAAAAACGTTGAAGTATTAGAAAAAGGCCTGTTACTTAAAAAGGTACAATTATTTTTAAAGGGAATAAAAGGATATAGGATTTAAAATAATTTTTTTAAAAATTAGGTCATTTAATTTAAACTAAATAAAGATACCGCTAGATATAAAAAAAATTCATTTAAAATTATACATACATATATGTGTACACACATACACACACACACATAATTCTTCAATTATGATTACATATAGACATACATACACACACATCCACACACAGATACATTCAATTACATACACACACTTATATGCGAATATACACATACATGCGCATACAAACACATATATGTACAGACATATGCAAAAAATCCACACACACAATATATATGTACACACACACATATGTATACATATACACACATACACACACAAACACACACATATATATATATATATTACACATATGCACATATACACACATACATATAAAAAATATATAAAAATTTAATGAATATTATGAAGGGAAATGTAAGTAGAGCATTTAAATAGCTAAAAAACTTTTTTACACACATAAATACATATATAAACACATACATATATATATACATATATACACACATATATACAAATATACACATACACACACAAACATACACATATACATAAAAATTATAAAAAGAAAAATTTAAAATTTAAAAATTTAAAATTTAAAAATTAAAATTTTAAAATTTTAAATTTAAATATCCGCCCTATGACGGAACTTATTAATGAATTCCTTTCTAAGATTCAAACGTAAGTTCTGATGAGGATACTTCAAAATCAGAATCTTCTCCAATAGACATAGACGGCACTTATCACGAAAATTTTGATGGGGACAGGCTGAGCCTTTTAGTTTCCAGCTGATTATAGAGGCCTGCCCTTCCTCCTTCATTTTCCAGAATCTACGTGATAGTGCCGTCTGGAATCTTGGGTTAGGGTTCGAAAACGAGTACCTATCGAGATGAAGAGAACAAACAGTTTTACATTTCCGAGTTCTCGGCATTTCCTTTTTATTATAAAAGTGCCCAATACAACAAATATTGTAGAGCATAATATAATTAAATCTGCTTTTTTAATTAAAATAATATGTTATATATTGCGACACGTAAATTTCAATGTTTCAAGATTTTTTTAAAATAACAATTTAATAATTAAAAATTTAAATATCAATTTAATTGTTTTAATATCCATTTAAATATTATTCTTATAAAACAAAATTATTAGATATATGCATGTTAATAAACTCTTTTTTTGTTTTTAACAATATTCTAAGGTTAACATTTTCCAGTGTTTACATGACATTTATTTCATTACTGTTATTTAATAGTTTTTTTTTTATTTTTAAGAAATTCAACAATATATAGTTTTTCATATAGGCACAAGCGGTATGGATTGTTTAAAGACTTACATAAACTAGTTTTAAAAAATAAAAATAAAAATAAAATAATGTTGTTTCTTATATTCAAATTAAAATCAGTTTCATAAAAATGATCAGACATTGCCTGGTGACGAGGTAAAAATCTCGAAATATAGAAATTTCCGTGTCGCAATGCATACTGTATTTTTTAATTAAAAAACAAATATGATAATGTATATATATATATATATATATATATATATATATATATATATACATATATATTTTATATATATATATATATATATATATATGTAAAAACACAAGAAAAATAAATTAATCGCTATGGTTTCTCAGTTGTTTTTAACAAACATGTATAAAAAAGGGACTGTTGCCCAAATGCACAAATATATATATTTATATATATATTTATATATATATGTGTATGTGTAGGTGTGTGTGTGTGTATGTATGTGTGTGTCTGGGTGAGTGGGTGTGTGTGTTGATAGATTGATATAAAATGAAATCAGTCTTTGTGCTAGACGGAAATTCATACATCCATCACTCGGCGGCACATGTCTAAGCCCGTGATTGGCAGATTCCGGTCAAATTATCTGATTGCTTCGGCCTGCTTTCAGAATATCTGTGCAAAATGTACCAAACGGAAATGCAATTGTTTCAGAAACAATACCAATGCCAGCTGCAATAATTACCGCAGCAAATCTAGTTTAAATCAAACCACAGGAAGTCGGCCAACTTTCCTACTCACATATATATATATATATATATATATATGTAATATGCTTGAGTCATAAGTAATTTCCGTTTTGATAGAACCAATTGTAATGCCGAATATATGATCCTAACAACTAATCAATGAAGAATAGTTCCAGATTCTCTTCAATGAATTTTTCTGTATTTAATGGAATAATTTACAAAGCCATTCCAGGAGAAAATCACATTTACGAATCTAATAAAAACGGAATATTTGAGGTTCGGCTGAAAAGTTCATAGTTTAACCAAGATAATCTCATGCAATGTGGCCAAATGAGGTTCAGTTTTCATTGTTGTCAGTCTTACAGTCCACAATTCTTTTTACAAAAAAATGTTTGGATCACCAAAAGTTATCATCAGCAGATATGACGTTATCATCATTGCACTACTGTTTCCTAGGTAACTATTTTGCATGTTGGGGAAGTGGGAGTAAACAAATGAGGCCAAATCAGAAGAGCAGGGTGAGCCATTCTAACCGTTCTAAGCTAAAGTTTACGCACAGAACGTGAAAACGTTTGGGCTGAAACATAGTCCTGATTAAATAATAGCACTTTTGTTAGTTTTCCAGGAAGTGTTGTCTTTAGAGCCTTTTCAAACTGGCTCAAACAATTTGGCATTGTACTCACTATTGAGGGTGTGGCTCGTTTTGAAGATAGCCAATAAGCACAAATCTGTTTTGCATCCCCAGATCGTACCTTCAGATGAAACGACATTGCTCTTTTATGAAACAGGTGAAGAGAGGTAAATCCATTGCATGGATTTTCTCATTGTTTCTGGCTCAAACTGATGACTCAAACATTCATCTGGAGTTAGGAAAATTTCAAGTAAATCAGGAAAAGTATCTATCTATCTATCTATCTATCTATCTATCTATCTATCTATCTATCTATCTATCTATCTATCTAAGCTTATTTAAATATATCTTTTATAGTCTTTTCATATCTATCTATCTATCTATCTATCTTAGAAATACATGCTACACGTTCTCCGACCTCTGATCCATGCTAAGATAGCTATACATTACATGTTAAAGATACCTGTTCAGGCAATTTGAGTTTATTCAACACCCAACACCCATCCAGCACTTGTCACTTATACTGCACTTATGCTGAATAGAACTCTATTGCAGCTTCTTGGGGAGAACGCACCTTCTAGCCAGATGAACAAGGTTAAGATGCTCAAATTTTCTGTGAGGATGGCTTGGGAATTTATGATACCACAACCATGGATGAGCAAAGATCAGATTTGTCTACCCATTTTAAATTATGAGACGGTGCTCAAACACGTGATATGGTTAGCATGCACGTTCCAATAGAGAATCAAGCCGTAAGGCCTCATCAGTGCATTATAATCCCAAACCACTTCATATGAAAATTCGAATGGGTATCACATGGCCATGTATGTGGATGACTAATATATATATATATATATATATATATATATATATATATATAGGAAAAACTATTAAAAAGTTGTAAGAAAACAGTATACGTGGATCATCACTATGTTATATATATATATAGATATATATATATATATATATATATATATATTGTAGAGAGACAGCAGATAATTTTCTAAACATATACTGTTAAATATAACAGACAATGATTGTCTAATATGTTTAATGATGAGCCGTTCTAAACATCGTTTTATGGCTTTAATTTCAAGTGAAAATAAAGAAAAAATTATTCAAAATTTGGATATTTTTTTATTATGCTGGTTATGAGATTTTGGCTCACATAAACCATCTTCAGAGAGGTTACAGGGATGTTAACATAAATATATTCACTATCAAAGTTGAAATAAAATATATTATCATATATATAGATAGTCACAATATATATATATATATATATATATATATATAGGGTGTGTCGGTTTCGTCTAAATTGGGCAATAATACTGCATATTACTGTATAATAAAGATTGTATTTACGTATTTATAATAATCGTAATTTTAAACGTATTCCCGCATTGTCTCTTAGAGTTCTTTGCTATTAAGTCTAACATAATTGTAATTGTGCCAACGATTGTGTATCTGAAGAAGCGTTGGCCGAAAGGCAGCCTAGGTCCGAATATTATTAAAAATAAAATATAAAATATATATATAGTCATCCGCAGACAGATCTGTTTTGCTGTATCACAGCTCATCAGTACGTTTAGACATCCGATTGCTTTTCCCAGGACTGAAACCCAACCGAATTGGCGTCAGTCGGCGATTCTACCTCTGAACTTTTAGCGTATGATATATCATGCGCCAGTAGATAGAGTGCTCTAATTCATTACTGAATGAGCGATGCGTAGATGCTAGAGTAGCTCCTGTTTTTTAGGCATCGATGTAAATAAATATATATTCATGCGTATACGCGCAGACACCCATCAAGAAATAAATATTAATCAGGTGGTAATAGAACAGTGCTCAATGCGGTATAACAGAGTAAAAGTATATTTTACTAAATAAATAAAATTAATAAATAAAAATATTCGTACTCATGATTAACAATTCATAACGACGTTCACTTAAGGAAAGTTAATACCTGAAATAGTAATTCAAATCAAAACAACGTTTAGTTCATAATATTCAACCCCATGATTGCATAATGAATGAAATTTCGAGTCGTTCTTAAAACGTAAGATAATATGTATATTTATTAATATATATAAGTGTGTGTGTGTGTGTGTGTGTGTGTGTGTGTGTGTGTGTGTGTGTGTGTGTGTGCGCGCGCGTGCGTGCGCTTGTGTGTGTGTGTGTGAGTGTGTTAAATGGATTATTTGTCTCTGTGTTTCTGAGTATAGATATTTAAAATTATCCACTTGGCAATAAATACTAAAAGGAGTATGAATTAGACCATTTTGTTAAACTGGGGTGGCCTAATAATTATTGCCGGTGGTGTATATATTTATATACAGGGTATATCAAAAATATTTTAAACAATTTAGGACGGGCTCCTCACACTAAAAAGTTCATATAATATGTTTTTTTTAATATATGTAAATAAGTGTGTGTGTATGTGTGTGCTTGTGTGTGTTTGTGAGAGGGATTATTTGTGTCTGTGTTTCTGAGTATATGTTTGCGTGCGTGCGTGCTTGCGTGCGCCAGCGCGCCCGTCGGGTACGTGCTAGTAGAAAAGATAAGCGTTTCACAAAATGGCCTCGAATTAATATCAGAAAATTTCCAAACGTAAAAAGCAGACAGTGAAAGAAGTGATTTATGCGCTAAGCGAGATTAGATATCAGACCGAAAAGCATGCCAAATATCTTCTTATTCGGGCAAGACGTGGGACTTCGCACTAAAATTACCAAATATATTTGAATGTATTTCATTTCTGGATGAAAATTGTATTTATTACGCAAAAGATTGTATTTATTATTTACGCAACTTCGATTACTCGGATAACGAGCAATATGATCTATACTCCCGGCCATAATTATTAGGCCACCCCAATTTAAAAAAAAATTATGTATTTCATACTATTTTAGTATTTATTGCCAAGTGGATATTTCTAAATGAAAATAGAATGGTTCTTTTGTTATTATTACTTTGCAAAATTTTACAAGGCAGCCAGGAAGCCTTTGCTTCGGCCAGCCAATAAGAAGAAGAGACTAGCATGGGGGAGAGAGCACAAAAACGGGATACCAGGATAGTTCATTTGGTGCCCGGTTCACACTCCACCCACGTCTATTGTACAGGTGTAGAGTATCATCCCTTGTTCCCTGTTTAGGATGTGGTGTCCGGCTTTCTCTTTTCCAATCTTTTCTCTTTTCTTTTTCTTTTTCTTTTTTCTTTTTTCGTTTCAATTGGAGTAGATAGACTAAACTATCGCCCGGTTCACACTCCACCCATGTCTATTGTACAGGTGTAGAGGCTCATCCCTTGTTCCCTGCTTAGGATGTGATTTCCGGCTTTCTCTTTTCCAAATCTTTTCACTCTTGCGTAGCCCCCTGCACATCAGTGGCGTTACCGCCTTGCTCGGGGTGATATGATTAAAAAAGAAAAACATGTTATTGTGCAGTCTTAACAAAAGAACCATTTCATTTTCATTTAGAATTATCCACTTAGCAATAAATAATAAAAATAGTATGCAATAGATAATTTTTTAAAAACTGAGGTGGCCTAATAATTATGGCCGGTAGTGTCTATATCTATATACAGGGTGTATCAAATATACTTTAAAAAATTTAGGACGGGTTCCTCATACGAAAAAGTTCATATAATCATGTTTTTCTGTTTTTTTTATCGTTTCGCCTTACCGTCAAGGCCTTACCGTCACTGATGCACAGGGGGCTACATAAGAGCTTATACAGGAGGAGAGTGAAGAGAAAGACGAAGCAGTTACAGTGGGTGTCAGAGAAAGGGCAAGAGAAGGATGGGAACCCGTGTGAAGACAGTTGCGAAGGTAGAGAGAAAAAAAGAACAAGATATACGGGGTGATGTAGAAATAACTAGAGTCATGTGGATAAAAGATGGGTATTGACATTGCATTTACATTTTTGGAGGTTGTAGCCGAAAGGAAAGCAAGTATATGGAAAAGAGTTCTATAGGCAGGAAATGCGAGAAAATAAGGTGTCGTAAAAAACTTTTATTTCTGTAAATCTGTCGTTTTGTAGTTGTTAAGTTTAAATTTTACTGAAGACGCTGTTATATATACAATCCAAGATAAAATACAAAAATATTAATTCCCATAGTTTGCAGTTCCACTGATCCAGTCTCAGCAAACTCAACAATCAATATCAGCAAAGGATGGATGACCCGGCTGTTTTCTGTCTGGAAACGCAATATGATGCAGCATTGTCGCCTCGCATCCATTATCATTTACGCTGCCTTATGTAAAAATCATATCTGCCTGATTTCTATACCATATAATCTTTATTTTAAAAACAAACTGTTATGTAAATTTTTGTAACTTTGTATAATATTTATGCATTACACCCTAATCATGATTTGGTAAAAATTTCGTTACTAATCATGCATTACTTTTTAAGTAATACACATATTTATGCCTTTGTTGTTTCCGTTTCTTATATTATGGCCGCTACTATATATATATATATATATATATATATGATAAAATAAATAAAGAACAAAGTAATTCCGAACATTTCCACAACCGCTTATTTCCTTTGTTCCATTTAATCTTTATTTTAAAAAAGAAAAAAACAAATAACAATTATGTAATTTATGTAACTTTGTATAATATTTATGCATTACAGCCTAATCTTTATTGGGCAAAAATTTCATTGCTAATCATGTATAACTTTTCAAGTAATACACATATTTATGCCTTTGTTGTTTCCGTTTCTTATATTATGGCCTGCTACTATATATATATATATATATATATATGATAAAATAAATAAAGAACAAAGTAATTCCGAACATTTCCACAACCGCTTATTTCCTTTGTTCCATTTAATCTTTATTTTAAAAAAGAAAAAAACAAATAACAATTATGTAATTTCTGTAACTTTGTATAATATTTATGCATTACAGCCTAATCTTTATTGGGCAAAAATTTCATTGCTAATCATGTATAACTTTTCAAGTAATACACATATTTATGTCTTTGTTGCTTCCGTTTCTTATATTATGGCTGCTACCTTTCCTTAAGTTTTGTCCAGTAGCTTATTTCCTTTGTTCTATTGAATATTTATTTACTAAAAAAAACTATTATGTAAATTTTTGTAACTTTGTATAATATTTATGCATTACAGCCTAATCTTTATTCGGTAAAAATTTCATTGCTAATCATACATTAATTTTTAAGTAATACACGTATTTATGTCTTAGTTGTTTCCGTTCCTTATATTATGGCCTTTACTGTATATATACAGAGTGTCACGGTGTCGTCTAAATTAGGCGAAAATGAAAATAATACTAGCTTCTGCAACTCAACTCAGCTCTAAGTTGCAAAACTAAAACTGACTTTTTGTTACAGTTGACGTAACTTAAATAATTGTCCCCACTGACACCTTTCGTTTCCGGCGCCTACATCACATCCCGGGCACTGACCACTTTGACCACCGCTACTCAAAACAAAATTCTAGCTCGGCATATGCGTTTTCGTACTCAGCAGCACATGTCCTTGTGCCCAATACACTTCTTGGAAAAATTGTCTCATTTTCACAGACAATCATGAATGACCCCCAACATTATTCCACACCATCCAATGTATTATACTACATATATTTACCAAAATTACACAAAATATTCTGAGATACTAAAGAGTAAATTTATTCAATAAAATTTTTATCGATTTAACTAGAGCTACTAGACCACTTCAAAATCCGTTAATCTTCTAGATGTTCTTGTTGAATTTCTTGGTGAATGCTGCTATAAACCTTGTCTGCAGTTTATCTCTGGTATTACAATGAAGTTCCGTTGGTCTCCCGCTAAACTGCATCCTGCACATAATGAATGAGGAATTTAGGGGAATTTCGTGGTAATGTGTGACGTGGTCGCAGAGATTGTCTGACATCTATAACCAGGTCTTCTGCTTGTGTAACTTTTGTGGCATGGAGTTATGTTGCCAGACCTATGGTCTTCCAGCAGCCACACTCTTGACCGAGGGCAGCACTACCTTTTCAAGAAATTTTATCAAGGCCAATCTTATGCTCTGTGTGAAGATGAAAACGCCTCATCACTAGTGATCCCTACAAGCACCTTCGTAATCACCATTAGACACATCCACCTCTTTCTGAATCTTTTGCACTATCCTCGAATTGACACCCAAAAATCCAACATTTTCGCTAACTTCCAGCGCCAATGCTAAGCAGTACAGCATGTTTTCTTCAAATTTCTGAATAAGTGAATTGCATCATGCTGATCTTTTTCTCAAATACAGTAGCCAACTGACCTTATTATACTATGTAGTTAACAAAATCAAAAACATACATCGCGCCTGCGCGAAATTTAAAATAAAAATGGCGTATGTTTGTCAGGAAGGGTCATGCCGACTTTTAAGAGAAATTAAAACACAAGACATAATTATGTCATTAAATATTTATTAAACTATTTTGTTGCAAAATCTTTCTCTATTTTTCTTTTTTTTTTTTTCCAACTTAAAGATTCCGTGTGCGTTGTAATGCAGAGGATATCGGCTCGGAAAGAGAAATCGGAGAGTCGAGTTCGAATTGCAGATGAATTCTTTGCATTCACTTACGTGCAAATACCCTTGCGAAAGGTATCAATTTGTCTCTTCTGCGTCTAGCTGTGGTTTAAATAGCAGAACAAATTGGGCTCTAGAGCCTTCGTTGGCAACCAGTCTACCGTAGAAAGTGATGGCAAACTACTGCGAGAAAATATTCTGCTCAACCAGTCATGTCTCTTTTGAGACATAAATGCTTAAGCGTTTATCACGTATGGCACTTAACTGACTGATTTCTCAGAATGTCGATGGTAATTTGGCAAAGACCTCATTAAATTTTTTTTATCTTATCCAAGCAATTAAAAATGTTACCATTAAAATTATTTTGAAAGGACCTGAGTAAATGAAAATACGAAGTAGCAATGTATTGTGGCGAACATATAAGTTGTTCTGACCTGTTTTGGTCAGGTAGAAAAACAAGGAAGCAAGAAGGTAGGTTCAACAAGTGTATTAGAATAATAATAATAATAATTAATAATAATTAATAATAATTAATAATACTTACAACTAGTAGCGATAGTAGTCAGCATATAGAACGGTACGTCCGAACAGTATAATTACGCCTTTACCGTAAGTCACTCAGGATAGATTATAGTGACGGAGGAATAGTCTATTCCTATAGATAGGGTACCATAATACAATTTCTGGTGGTTGGCTTGACACATATAATCCAAGCTGCAACAATTTTCGTCGTGTGGCTATAGGAACGTGAGGTCTGACATTATCCTGAGAGAAAACAACAACTTTACTTTTCCCAAATTTTGGACGTATTTATTGTATTGCTGACTTTATTTTGTCCAGTTGCTAGCAGTACATTGCAGAATTAATTGACTGGTTACTTGGCAAAAATACCAATAGAAGCTTACTTTGTTAATTTTTTTCTTTTACTTCTTTTTCAAAGGGATTTAATTTTTTGGCAGACGGAAAAAAGGCTTTGAGAGTTTTGGAGATTAACAAAGATGGCCGACCAAGAAGCATGTTCCAGGATTGAACAGAGATCAGTTATCAAGTTTTTGGTTGCTGAAGCGTGCAAACCAGTTGAAATTCATAGGAGAATGTCAACTGTGTATGGTGCCACATGTTTTAGCCAAATAAATGTCTACAAGTGGGCTTAATTGTTTCAAGAAGTACGGAGAAGTGTTGAGGATGAAGACGGGCCAGGGAGGCCTACAGAAGTGAGGTCTCCTGAGGTGATCAAATCAGTCAATGACCTCATTCAGTCTGACAAAAGAGTGACAGTGAATAACATTGCAAGATCTTTGAAGATTTTTCATGATGGCCTTGCCTACTCGAAGGTCAGCTGCCGGTGGGTGCCAAAGATTAAAATTCTGCAGACCATCAACGAGTTGGGCCGGGAACTGCTCCCTCATCCCCCTTACAGCACAGACCTTGCCTCTTGCGACTTTTACCTGTTTGGTCCCTTGAAAGCGTTCACGAAAAGCACGAAGTTGAAAAGTGACGATGAAGTCAAAAGTGCTGTGAGCGATTGGTTGAGACATCAATCCAAAAAAAAAATTGCCTTGATGGAATATGGACGCTTGTGCACAGAAGGGAATAGTGTGTGAAACTACTGGGAGACAACGTTAAAAATAAAAAAAAAGCTTCTATCTGTATTAGAAGTCCTTATACCTAAAAATTCACCTTATTTATTGAATAACACTTGTAGAAGTTCTTATACAGAAAAATTGACCTTATTTATTAAATGACCATCGTAAAAGTCCTTATACATAAAAATTCACATTATTTATTGAATAACCCTCGTATCTGTGTTAGAAGTCCTTATACCGAAAAATTCACCGTATTTATTGAATGACCCTCGTAGAAGTCATTATACCGAAAAATTAAACTTATTTATTGAATGACCCTCGTAGAAGTCATTATACCTAAAAATTCACCTTATTTATTGAATGACGTTCTCAGAAGTTCTTATACCTAAAAGAATCACCTTATTTATTGAATGACCCTCGTAGAGGTTTTTATACCGAAAGATTCACCTTATTTATTAGCTAAAGCACCTCTACCGTAAAAAAAGCATTTAGTGTCTAAAATGCACCTTTAATCATCAATTTTCATAGGGATGCAAAATTGAATCGCATGAAGTAATTTTAAACCTTCTTTATCAAAAGATAGGTTGTAGTGTCCTCTGATCGAAAATATATGAATATTATATCTGTCGACAAATTTGACCTACTCTTACGTGTTTGAACATGGCCGACTAAAAATCAGCTTAAAATTTCCGGACAACACAATAATATATCGAACATTTTTTGACTTTTGTTTTCTTATTCAGAACTTAATTTATTTGTCTGCACACCATCTTTTAATCATGTTCATATTTATTTATTATGGTTGTCATTTTTTTCCTGGTTCATTTTCCGACGTTCATTTTTTTTAAATAACATTTCTATGTTTTTTTATACATTATTTTTCATCTTTCTGAGATTTTGTTTTCTTTTTCTGTATATCGTAATAATTAAAAATTATCGAAAACAATTCACAGAAATAAATCGTCGGGAAGTGCAAAACTATTTAGGAAATTAGCTTTAGATTATGTCTAGTAAAAGCTATTAAGTTTTAATACTTTTCCTTCAAAGACTATGCAACTTCACGACGTGTATATTATGGCTCGCAACAACGTCTTCTCATTAATATATATGAATTATGAGTAAATTTTGTAAACTATTTTGGGTAGGTTGTCTTGCTGCCTCCTCCACAGTTTTCAAATTATTTTGGCCTTTCTGTAACATTAGTAACATTTGATTCTATACGAGGCTAGATAAACCGATGTAGCAAAATGCTCTCACTATGGAAGAGAGTATCAAACGTGGATTCATATTTATACCAAAAATTATAGTGTGAAAGTAAATGCAACTCTCTCGATCATAATTTGAAATCGTTAGATCGGTTCGATATCCCGCTCCGATAACCGCTTACACTATCCTCACATCCCTTCTTTTGGAATATAGAAGAAAAAATAACAAAGAGATTATTAAGAACATTGTTCCTCCTTGTCAATCCATCTTATCAGTAGAAAAATACATATACTTTATTGGATTATTATTTCACTGTCAAAAAAATTAGTACAATCTAAAAGAATGTTGGCAAATTTTCTATTTACTTTCAAAGTAGAAGTTTTACAAAATTAAATAGATATATACTATCCCATCATACGTATATATATATATATATATATATATTGAGTCAATATATATATATATATTGAGTCCTGTCACTAGATACATTTGTGAACGCCGAGGAAATGTCAGGTGCTTTAAGCTTGAATGAATGGGTAGTGTCAATTATATGAGCTCGCAAAACCGATTTCAAATTTCAACCGAGTTCATTGAATTCGCTTCTGCACAAATAGCCTTGCCAAAAGTATGAATAGACATCTTTTCTCTCACTAGCTATGGGTTAAATAATAGTCCAGACTGGACTCTTTACACGTGGTTGACAAGGAATGCATAAAAGAAACGTCTGTACACGTAGATGTGCATTGTAGAGCAGTGGATATCATCTCGAAATGAGAAATCGAAAGCTGAATTCGAATTCCAGTTGAACTTGTTGCATTCACTTACGCACAAGTACATTTAGGAAAAGTAAGCATTCCAGAAGTTGAGTAAAGTATTAAGAAACAGGAAAATTTGCTAGAAACAAGGAAGAGAGTACTGGATTGCTATGTGATGTCGGTTCTTCAATATGGCAGTGAATGCTGGACATATCTTCGAAGATGAAGGAAAAACTCGAAGCATCTGAAATGTGGTTCTACAGAAGGATGCTGCGGATATCATGGATCGAGCATGTGAGCAATGACGAGGTTTTGGAGAGGATGGAGACGAAAAGGAAATGAATACTGAGCATCAGGAAGAGACAACCAACAGGCCAGATAGAGGGAAAAGAGACAAGGGAAAGCAGCGAATAACATATTTGAAGCACCTGATCAGGTAGATGACGGAACGAGGGTTGCATTGTGCAACAGGAGAAAGTGTACTAAGAGCCACCAGGGACAGGGAGATGTGGAAAGCCAGATCGCCTAAGTCCTGAAAGGTTATGGCACATGAAAGGAGAAGAAGATTGATCTATCTCTCCTCTCTTAAATGGGTTAAATAGCAGGAGAGTTTGAGTTCTATAGCCTTGGTTAGCAACCAGTATACAGCAGAAAGTAATGGCAACCTGCTGTGGTAAAATCTTCTGTTCAATTAGTCATGTCTTTTTCGTGACATGATCACCCAAGCGTGTATCACGTATGGCACTTAACTGACTGATAAGCGCATAAATACAAATAATAATTAAATAGGAAATATTTGAAAGCATTTTTTCTTGCACTGAAATTATTTTATCATATCCTGTTACACCCCCCCACACACACACATTGCGTCTAGGTGGTTCTGGTGGCTCTCTTTTTCACAGACGCCCTCTCGAGCCTATCTGTTTTCGTTCATCACCTACTGACCAAACCTGTTGTTTATATTGCAAATCTAGCAAGCGAGTTTCTCTGAGTGCAGTTTCTCTGAGAGAATGCGTTATTTGGCGTGATTAACAATTTAGAACAAGGTCGCTGCGCTCAAATCTCGGTCACAATGACCAGTGAATTTGACCTTGAACAGTAGCTGTGGGGTTCCAAAGGTTATCGTTAACAGAAATTCACTCACAAGTTTGTATCAGCAGAGTGAGGGCCTCACGTTAAGAACGTCTTAATCAAACATTAAGAATAACCCTGACATATTCACCGTGGTATGTTTCGAAAACGGTTCTCATATAACGGGAGGTTACCTTCCAAATTATTAAATCCCATAAAATATAAATGCATCAAAGTACTACATAGATAGATAAATAGATAGATATGAGCACACTAAGAAAGATAGTTAAATAGTTATGAACATGTTGAGAACGATATATATATATACTGCTTCCATTTATGGTCAGGTGCCCCTGCCGTTCTCCTCAGTGTTCTTGACAAGCTCCAAAGGAGAGTCTGTAATGTGATAGGTACTGATCTGGCGACTCGTCTGCAGCCACTTTCCCATCGTCGAAATGTGGCCTCCCTCTGTCTCTTCTATAAATACTTTCATGGCTTCTGCTCGGATGAGCTTAAGTCACTGATGCCTCCTCAACAGGTGTTTACCCGTGCAACCAGACTGGCAACTGGATCCCACCCATTCACAGTCAGGTTAGTCAAACGCAGACGACAATTCTACTCCTGCAGCTTCCTCTCTCGCACTTCCCGCCTGTGGAACTCACTCCCGTATTCTTGCTTTCCTGACGGCTACGACCTCCAGAAATTTAAAAGCAAAGTTAATACTCACCTACTAACCACTGGACTCAAGCTCTCTCCCCTCCCCTGTATAATCTTCACGTTCTCTCCGCCCATGTATCTGTCATTGCACCTGCTTTCTCAGCTTTCTATTGTTCCTTTCTAACTAGTTTGTACTCCTCATTCTTTTCTAATTAATCTTTTTACATTTATGTAACCCCCTGCACATCAGTGGCGTTTCTGCCTTGCTCGGGGTGAAATGATTAAAAATATATATATATATATATATATATATATATATATATATAGTATCTACGCATCGTTCATGCAGTAATAAATTAGAACACTCTCAGTTACTGGCGTACTTTCACATGGCATATCACACGCTAAAAGTATGCCTTCTTTTGCTGAACGCCCTTAGTTCAGAGGTAGAATCAGCGACAGTCGGTTTTCAATCCGGGCTAAAAGCAATCGTGTATCTAATCGTAGTGACGAGCTATAATACAGCGAAACAGATCTGTCAGCGGATGATTATATATGTATAAAAACACATGAAGAATCTTGAAAGTGCTTTCAATGTTTTCTCCTCGTCATATATATACACCTACATATATCAGTCTGTTCGGGTCAAGCAACTTCTCTATCTCAGTCTGTTGATATCTCCCTGTCTCCTTTTCTTTCTCTGTATATATATATATATATATATATATATATATATATATATATACTACCGGCCATAATTATTAGGCTACCACAGTGTTTTAATAAATGATGTATTTCATGCTATTTTTAGTATTTATTGCCAAGTGAATAATTGTAAATGAAAATAGAATTGTTCTTTTTTTAATACTGCACAATAACATGTGCATCAAATGACTTTATAACAATTTAATAATTACCTATATTCCAGTTTCATCAATGAAAGAATGAAGAAAATTTTGGGTGATTCAAACGAGTTCCTCTTTGCTTCCTTGCCTTGTAAAATTTTGCAAATAATAATAACATAAGAACCATTCTATTTTCATTTAGAATTATCTACTTAAAATAGTATGAAATACAAAATTTCTTTGGCTTACGTTGAATACACCGATTCTCGCTCAAACACCGAAGTTAAGCAACGTTGAGCTTGGTCAGTACTTAGATGGATGATCGCTTGGGAATACCAGGTGCTGTAAGCGTATAGTGACGGATATGCGTTGTGGTGCAGTGGATATCGGCTCGGAAAGAGAAATCGGCGAGCCGAATTCCAATTCCATTTGAATATCCTGCATTCACTTAAGCACTGGTACCCTTTGAAAAAGTATTAATCCGTCCCTTCCTTCCAGTTATGGGTTAAATAACAGGGTAGGACTTGGGGAGCCTGCCTTTAAAAAGAAATCCCAATGAATCTTTATACTTGAAAAAGAAAAAAGTATTAATAGACACAAAACTTATATAAAAACAACAATAAATTGTTTGAAGAAAAAATGGTATTACCAGCAATAAATAAATGAAAAATTAAGTTGGTAATAAATGACACGCCGAAGTTGATATGCCATAAAACAACCAAAAAATCGGGTAGCCTAATAATTATGGCAGGTAGTGTATAATATATATATATATAAACAGACTGTGATATATTGATTCGAACAAACTGAGATAGATAGATAGATAGATAGATAGATAGATAGATAGATAGATAGATAGATAGATAGAATGAATGATATTAACAAGCAATATTAGATTTGATTTTATAAAAATCAAATGTAATATTTGTAATGTAATAATACCGAAATAGAAAAAATGTGACAAGTAGAATGGAATTCATTTCATTTTTAGAGATTTATAGAGTCAGTCAGATTTACTGTGTGCATGTCACGCCAAATTTGACAATCTTTTCTTACGCTAAAATAATTCAAATTGAAAGCCAACCAGGGAAAAACAAAACTTTTACTATTTTCCTCGTTCGAACAGACAGGCAATCATCAGAGATGACATTGATGAAAATGTCCATCTACCGAATGTGGTATGCCATGAAAGGACATTGTTGTTTTTCAAAAATCTATTTATCTTCCGTTTGTCAGACAACATCTAGTCCATGATGATGATTGAGACGATCGAACGTACTCGAACAAAAAAAATAAAACCAAGAGAACTGGCCAGTCTTTTTTTTTTATAAGCGTTTCACCCCGAGCAAGAGATGACACTGCCACTACTGCGCAGGGGGCCACATAGAGTAGAGAAAGGATGATTAAATATAGGAAATGTCAGAGGGTGGGTGACAGGCGGGTAGGGATACCGAGAATAGTTAAATATAAGAAATGTCAGAGGGTGGGATGTTAGGCGGGTAAGGATACTGAGAATGAGGGTTGGGTAGGTGAGAGTGTTCTGAGAATAATTGGGAGTTAATGTGATAGGAGGTGTCTATTGACCCTACATTTAAACACCTGGGGATTGTAGCTGTCGGGAAAGCAGACTTGTGGAAGGGAGTTCCACAGGCGGGAAGCGCGAGAAAAGAAACTATTGGAGTAGAATTTACGTTACATCTTATCTGTTTAACTGTAAATGGGTGAGACCTAGTTGCTAATCTAGTATCTCGTGTAAATTCGTGCTTAGGCGGCACCAGTGATCTAACTTCATTGGAGCAGAAGCCAGGAAAGTACTTGTAGAAGAGGCACAGGGAAGCCATATCACGCCGTTGAGAGTGTGGTTGCAGCCGGTCTGCCAAGTCAGTATCAACCACGTTACATATCCTCCTTTGTATTTTGTCAAGAAGCCCAAGGAGAGCATCAGGGCCACCCGACCAGATAGGTCGGGTGGCCCTGGCAGCAATATTCAATACACGGGTGGATGGTAGATTTGTATATGTGCAGAATAGATTCAGGTGGGAAAAACTTCCGGGCCCTGCACAGAGAGCCGATTTTCATAGCGGCAGATTTGGCAATGGATTCGATATAGTCATTCCATTTGAGGTCCGCCGAAAGTGTAAGGCCAAGGAGACGTAGTGTTTAACTCTCTGGGAGGCAAGCCTGTCCCATGCTAATAGGAGGTAGATGCGATTGTCTATGGTGGTTAGTTGATAACAATTTACACACAGTTCAGATTTGAATGTTCAACGACTTATTCGAATACTATAAAAAAGCTATGAAATTTGAAGTAGACCTGGTAGACTGAATTTAAATCATTAATTTAACTAGTAAATATATATATATATATATATATATATATATATATTATAAATTATGTTTTAGAACGTACATATTTTTTTAATATATGTCCTCGACAATCATATGTTTGTTTCAACGTTGGATGTCCAACGTTTCTTCGGGAGGGAAAACGTTGGGTGTCCAACGTTTCCCAAGAAACGTTGGACATCCAACGTTGAAACAAACATATGATTGTCGAGGACATATATTAAAAAATTATGTACATGTTCTAAAACACAATTTATAATAAATATTCACAACTCTATACATCATATATCGAGCACTGTTTTAAATTAATGTTTTGGACGGTGAAAACGCTTTCTTCGTTCTGTACCCACTCGGATATATATATAAGAGAACAATAATAATGAGTGCAAAAATATCTGTGCTCATTCATAAGTACAGCGGAGAAGAATTAATTCCAAAGGGGACAATTTTGATATTAAAATGAGATCTCTGTAATCTACGGAATCTTCAAATCTGGTAAGATTATTAATACTATATAATCTCACAGCCTATAAAGAAGTAGATACTAAATTATTGGATTATCTAGAGACGATGGACTTATGATAATTAGAAATGCCCCAAATTTTAAAATAGATAAAATTATAAAGATTTTAATATCTTAATTCAAAAGTAACAACTAAAACAAGTATAAAAAAGTAGATGTCCTCGATGTAACCATAGACATAGAGAAAAATATACATCAACAATAAAAATAAACAAATACCATTCCTTTATACATCCACCGGAAGTCTAATCACCCTCCATCTGTTATCAAACATGTACCCTCATCAATAGAATACAGAATTAGTAGAAATTCAGCCAATGAAGAAGTATTTAATAAGCATAGGAATTTTTATAATGCTGCCATAAAATAGTGGATACAAAGACCTAAATATTAAATATGTAAACGAGAAAAGTAAGCCCCCGAAAAAAAAATAGGAATAGAAATATTATAAGGTGCACACCCACTTACAACTAGATGACTAGTAGTAAATTGGGGAAAATTTTCCTCACGTTAATCAGAAAACACTTTCCGGACAAAAATCCACTAAATACGATCTTTAATAAAGACACTATTAAATTAATTTACCGTTTATAAACAATCCAGAAAAAAATCATAATCACAATAATAATTTTTTTAAAAACATTAACAAAAATAATAAAATCAACTGGATAACACAAAATAACAATTTAGACAAAAAAATGTAATTGTAAAAACCTTTTAAAT
The DNA here is from genome assembly GCA_037127315.1 of Ascarosepion bandense. Classification (NCBI taxonomy): domain Eukaryota; kingdom Metazoa; phylum Mollusca; class Cephalopoda; order Sepiida; family Sepiidae; genus Ascarosepion; species Ascarosepion bandense. The sequence continues at coordinate 79,009 of JBBBDQ010000244.1, forward strand.
TGCCTGTTAAAAAAAGCTGCCTAACGGATTCAATCGATTATCAATGCAAAATATCTTCAAAAGAAAACCCAAATAATATAAAAATGTATATAAGGAGTACTAAGATACTCTTTAACAGCGTATTTATCAGGACACCTCTTCATTTAATAAAAACAAATACAAAAATCAAACTTCTCTATCGAAATATCATTGGTATCTAAAGGAAACAAAAAAAAACACCCAAAATAAAGTGGAAAATTCTAAAAGAAGCTAAAACATTTCAGAAATGAACCATGTGCCTTATGTTCATTCGAAAAACTTTATTATCAAATCACGTAAGTATTAAAAATTATTAAATAAACGCAATGAGATAATTGTCACATGTAGACATTGCAAAGTGTCCTCTTCACCTGGAATATATATATATATATATATATATATATATATATATATATATATATATATATATATATAACTGTGAATTTATCTTTGAACACGTCTCGAAAAACCCACCGAGTATAAACGCGGAGGGGAAAAATGGAAACGAAAAAAGAAACGAACTATGCACTTGAACGTTACTCAAAGTCCTAATCGAAAGAAAAAAAAACAAGACGAGGAACCTAACACGTAAAGCACTCAATACAATAGCAATTAAACGTTAATTTTCATGAAAAATCAGCGAGAACTTATTCAAGGTCCCCATACATATATATATATATATATATATATATATATATATATATATATAGTAGTTATCCACTTACAAGCCTGTTTCGCTGTATCACAGCTCATCAGTGTGGCTATTGTATTGAGCGCTTTGCATGTTGTTAGGTTCCTCGTCTCGGGTTTTTTTTCTTTCGACTAGTACTTTGACTAATGTTCAAGTGCTTAGTTCGTTTCTTTTTTGTTTCCATTTTTCCCCTCCGCGTTTATACTCGGTGGGTTTTCGAGACGTTTTCAAAGATAAATTCACAGTTATATATATATATATATATACTATGACATTGAAATAGTTCTCGTTGATTTACAACAGATGCCTTTCTAGAATTGCGTGTGTGTAGATTCAGATAATAGTGCATCTGTAAGGAAGTTCAGTAAACAAGCTTGAAATTCGGTGTATGTCATTACGTCGAACTTTGTTTTTCATAACGTTCAACATGTCGGATTCCGTGCCAAAGAAAGTGTATTTGCGGAGAATTTTCCTGCACTACTTTATTCAAGAGAAATCTGCAGCTAATGCGCTTACAATTCTTGTTGAAACTTACAGTGACCATACTTTGTTGAAACAATATGCAGTGATTCGTTCAAATGCTTAAAAAATAATGATTATGATATTGAAACTAAAGAACGCTCAGGCGCACAGAAAAAGATTGAAGACGAAGACATAGAGGCATTGCCTCATGAAGACTAATGTCAGGCGCAAGCTGAACTTCTAGAATATTTAGGAATTGATCACACAAATGTTTTGAAGCATTTGAAATCATTAGGACTGATTCAAAAGCGAGGACATTCGGTGCCGTACGAGTTGAATCCCAGCAACGTCAAACGGCGTCTTGTCAGGTGTGAACAGCTGCTTCAACGGCAGAAAAGGAAATGATTTTTGCATCATATACTGACTGGTGATGAAAAGTGGATACACTAGGATAACTCGAAGCGTAGAAGAGCGTGGGATAAATCATGCATCAACATCGGCGGCAAAGCCGAAAATCCATGGTTTGATGATTCTGCATTGTGTTTTGTATAGGGTGTAGTTTATTGTGAGCTGTTCAAACTGACCGAAACCATCACGGATGATTACAATTGACTGCAATTGATGCGTTTTAGCATAGGAGTAAAAAAAATAAAATCGACCAATATTCGAGCAGAGACACGAAAAACTAATTTTTCAAACGCGTTAAAACTTACTTGGAAACGCTTAAATAGGAAGTCCAACGCCACCCGCCGTATTCACCAGACATTGCCTTGTTCGATTATCGATAACACACTGCCTGGTTGAGCGTCATTTTCACATTTATGAAGATGCCAAAAAATGGGTCGACTCGTGGTTAGCCTCAAAAGATGTCGTTTCCTTACAATGACGTACTCGATATTTATAGACGGAGCAGCCACTACTACTTTTCGTGGAAAGACGTGGAATTCTAATACTGCCAGAAAGATGGAAAAATAGAGGCTGCCGAGAGACAATACTTTCAGTAATATGTTTCATACTAATTTTTGTAAATAAAACGTAGCTTTTCAGGAAAAAATCAGCGACAACTTATTTAAGGTCCTAATATATATATATATATATATATATATATATATATATATATATATATTGTTAAATATAAGAGAATAGAATACATGTTTATGTTGTCTTTTCGCGCTATCACGCGGTGTCACGTCATAGAAACGCATTGAAAATTTGCGAACTGCGTTTGTTATTTTTGGTAACTGTTGCCGTTGCCTAGCGAGTTTTATGTCAACACAAAATCGTCAGTGATGGTGGATGTTATTGTATTGCCGTCTTAATAACCTCTCTGAAGATGGCTCATGTGAGCCGAAAGCTTAGAACCAAATTATTAAAAAATTATCCTAATTTTGGAGAATTTTTGTCTTTATTTTCAACTGAAATTAAAGCCAAAATTCGACGTTTAGAACGGCTCATGATTATACAAAATAGACATTCATTGTCTCTTTAACAGTATATGTTTTGAAAATTATTTGCTTCCTCGATACACTATATATATATATATATATATATATATATATATATATATGTATGTATTAGTTATCCACATACAAGCTCCTCGGTGTGGCTAGACACATCCACTTGCTTCTAGCCGGGATCGAAATATATATATATATATATATATATATATATATATATATATATATATAGAGAGAGAGAGAGAGAGAGAGAGAGAGAGATTGGTTTAGTAGGCAAGTTATTGTCTACAAATAAAATGACGCACTAAATATTCATGCGGCTATAAGTTGGCTGTGTAAACCGAACTCTTCCAGAAGTTTTCCATGAACAATAGTTCATTTCTCGTTCTTTTATTATTATTTTTTTTTTTTTTTGTTACGCATTGTCGTTGGCTCATTTTCAATTATGCGACTCCGTCAACAAAGACTTTGATTCTTGTGAAAGGAAATGTCGATTTCATACGTTTAATGACTATTGACAATGATTGAACCTATGGATCCTATCATTATTAGCCACAGCGAGAGTAAAATCGACTCGCGACTCATACGAATCATCGATTTGCCTCGCCCTTAATTTTCATGGCTACTAAGTATCCATGATACAATAGCCGGGCAACTGATTTCAAAACCCGCATGTTGTCTTATATATATATATATATATATATATATATATATATATATATATATATATATATATATAATAAAGAATACCTAGTGAACCAGACAACCTACGTAGGTTTTACCTAAACGGATCGTCAGCTTTCCTTGACGATCCGTTTTATGAAAACTATGTAGGTTGTCTGGTTCTCTAGGTATCTTTATTTATTCCGCTCTACCTAAGTATTGAGCGCTTTTTTGTTAGTTGATTGCTCGTGTCGGGTTTTTTCTTTGTGCTACGTGCGGACTCTGTCTGAGCTCTTTTGACTGATGTTCATGTACTTTGCTCTTTCTTTTTTAAAACCATTTTTCACTTCTTCGTAGATACGTGGAATGTTTTTTCGACACGAGTATAGTTATTATCTTATATATATATATATATATATATATATATATATATATATATATATATATATATATGTTTACTAACAAAGGACACATTAGTCAACTTTTGAAGCCCTTCTACGCAATTACCCCAATCTAATAATGGATTTTATCTCTGGTAGCCTATCACAATAGACAATAAATCAGATTTTATATAATTCTGATTTAATTTGTATCTCTTAATAAAATCGGTTAATTCTGACATCCCAAATTTTACAAAAATGTTCTAATTTTCGTTTTTTTTTTTCTAATATTCGTCAGGAGATATTATTTAACCCCCGAAGAAACTTTCTCATCTCCCTTTTACCTAGATATATTTAATTTATTTGTTTGAACATTATTTTTAATGAATACTCATATTTGACTAGATACTCTGTTTTTTATAGTTAAGCTATATATATATATATATATATATATATATATATATATATATATAAATTAAAAATACATTGCGTCACGGAAATTTCTCTGTTTCAGGATTTCTATCTCGTCATCAGGTAATGTTAAATGTTAGTTGTGAAAATTATTTTCATTTAAATACAAGAAACAATACGTTTGTTATTTATAGATATGGGAATACCTAAAATTTACTTGTATGTTCCTTTTAACTTATCAGAATAGAGATTCACTTTGAAATTTGGCCAGTAGTTACTTTTTTTGAGAGTACATACTTTCTTTCTTGCCTCTCTAACGGTCAAATGTCAACCTAATTTTAACCTGCTTTTAATATATATATATATATATATATATATATATATATATATATATATATATATATATAGGCCTGGATATTTGAGAGATCTTGTTTGGAAAATATGCATCATATAAGACTTCAAATTCGTTCTTCTTCTAGATTGATCTCGTCTAGAGAACCCAGTTCATCCTGTTATTTAATCTCTACCTGGGGAGATGATACTAGTTCATGTATTTCTAAGAACTACTAATAGTATCCGTTTCCTTACAAGGACGCATTCGATATTTACTGACCGAGCAGCCAGTGCTACTTTCGGTTGAGAACTTTTCTGACATAAATTTTTGCAGAAAAATAAGTTTTTTCAACTGCCGTAAATATTATTACTCTCTCCAGTACAGCTGGGAGCTTTCTTACTGCGATTATATTTGAAGTTGTGTTGAAATAATATTGCGTGATTGTACAATTATTCTCTCGTTTAGTTAATTGAATTCTCCATTGTAGTTGGGCGCTTTGGCCTGGTGTAATGGTTAGCAAACTTGTCTAGCTAGAACCAGTTAGTAGTTAGTTCGATCCTCACTGGGTATCCCATTCTTTCAACCTTGTGCCACATCTAAGCAGTGCTTAGAATATCAACTATCCATGGTAGCTGTTTCAAGTAGTGGTGAGTGCTTTTATTATTTCGTATAATTGTTTGTTTGTGAATTTATAGACTACGTCCACCAGTTTCTAAAACGTAATGCTTGTTAACCTCTGCAGGATTAGTTTGCTGGAAGCCATTTTAGCTATTAATTAAGGAATGTGTTTATACACAATTGACAGTTTAGATTCATTAATATGAATGTCTAGAAAACTATTAAAGAATATGATTCAATTTCATATGTTATTGTTTTACTTTTGAAGCGATTTGAAATGTTGGGCAAAAGTACCTTAATCCCGGCCCATTCTATATTTAATTCCCTTTTCTCCTATGCTAAATCAGTTATAGCTGATCCATACACAAGAGGGATTTTCGTTATCAGTTGTTATGGTGTCCTTCTACAAGGAATGGACTCTTCCTCTTATTCTATATAATTACCTACGTGATTTCGAAAGCAGTTGATGGCAGCTAGTACGCAGTTAAAGCCAGCTACTAGTCAGGCAATACGCAGCGTAACTATACCGTTCGGATTTACTTATTTCTATTTACTGTTTATTAACACTTACTTGTACATATGTTCTTGTACATTAATACACTGTTTTGAACCCATCTTCTTGTTTTCCGTGTTTTACTTCCGGCCAAACCGGCCACTACACCTTGTGGCAAAGTTTCGCTACAGTAACTCTATAAGAAATTGGCGACGAAGATTTACATTAAGATTCATCACTACAAATTGTTAACGAAGACCCACAACACCCGTATATATTCGCAGGTAGGTCGCACTTTCTTTCATTAAAATTTTGATAAAAATCATAGGTGTGACGTATCCAGTGGGCATCATAGAGAATCTGAAGTCGACTCAGTATTAGAAGTCCAGGCGAGTATCATGGGTTCGAGGATAAGTGTAGATCAAGGGAGAAAATTTATTCTACCAGTAATTTTACGCCATCGACACTTCTAAGAGTCAGTCAATTAAGTGCCATACGTGAAACACGCTTGGGCGATCACGTCTCCAAAGAGACATGACTGACTGTGCAGAAGATTATCCCACAGTAGGTTGCCATTGCTTTCTGCGGTAGACTGGTTGCCGACCAAGGCTATAGAACCCAATCTGTCCTGTTATTTAACCCATAACTGGAGGGTAGAGACAGATTAATAATTTTCCCAAGGGTATTTGCGCGTAAGTGAATGCAATGAATTCAACTGGAATTCGAACTCGGATCCCCGATTTCTAGTTCAGAGCCGATATCCACTGGACTACAACGCACATCCTCTCTAAGAGTATCACATCGAATAAAAGCGCTTGATTCGGATTTCTCAGACTTACCAATTCTTATCTGATTTCCGACTAAAACTATCATTCTCAAATGATTTTAGGACTGAAGCGATTATAGTCGTCTACCTTTTCGTTTAAACAGTGCTGTCTGCCTCTTGCACTCCATAAGTAAATACAAATGAAATGAATTTTTGACAGTGGTGAGTATGAAGTATTCTGGGCTTTCAGTCTTGATAAAGTTCTGAAAACTATATCTGAATAAATAAACACTTTTCTTATGTTTTAATTCCTTGCATTCACTTACTCGCAAATACCATTGGAAAAAGTATTAATCCGTCTCTTCCCTCCAGTTATGGGTTAAATAATAGGACAGTTTGGATTCTATAACCTTGGTCGGCAACCAGTCTACCGCAGAAAGCAATGGCAACCTACTGCGAGATAATTTTCTGCCCAGTCAGTCATGTCTCTTTCTAGACATGATAGCCTAAGCGTGTATCACGTATGGCACTTAACTGACTGACTGAAACAAAGTTTTCAAACAAAGATGAATATTAAAAACTATTTACCTGATATTAGTTATATTTAAGTTAAAAAAAAGGCTGATATAGTGAAAGTCAAACGCAAATTCCCACTTCAACAAGCCCAAGCTAAGAGTACCAACTATCTACTTGTGTGACATATTTACGAGTAAAGTACTGAGCAAAAGTATTAAGACAAAACCTATTTTATCTTCTATGAGGCATCAAAATAATGTTTAAAATCTCCCCTGTCCTAACACTTTTGTACACTACCGCTAGTGTGCAGAAGCATTAGGACAAGAGTGATGTTCCTAAAAACTTCACTGAAATCAAAATATAGGGTGAAAAGCCGGACCTTTGTAAGAATTATTTAACTAAAAAGGAAGAGGAAAGAAGGTTTCGGAATTTGAATTGGCCCCCACAAATCCCTGGTCTCAATCCTATTTAACATCTATGGGACATTTTGGATGAAGAAATTGATAAATTTACTGTTACTTTGCACGACAAACTTTGGGAACAAATACAAGCTGCTTGGCAGGAGATACCATCAGATACATTGAAGAAGCGTGTGATGCCAATGCCTGACAGAATGAAAACTGAGATTAACGCAAAAGGCTATTATACTAAATATTAAATTTATTTTGTAACAAGTATTTTTTCTTGTTAAAGCATTTGTTGAGTAAATCAAATAAAATTACCTTAGTTAAATTGGAGCATGTTCTATCTGTACTTTCATTAGAATTCCAGATCAGAGTTTCTGATTTGGAAATGTTTATATTCATTTCTACGACGGTAAGTAAAAAAATTAACAGCACTTTATTCAAAAAATATATTTAAGAATGTCTCACTGCCTTCTATTCATGCGTGGTTATAGCTGGCACGACTTCGATTACGTGGTCAAAGTTTGAGCATGATCGCGCTAGGTTGCTTGGTGCTGTTACAGTGTAAACATGGCTGCTTCGATAGTAGTGTGCACCAAAGATGACCAAAGGGGAGTGATCCGATTCCTTTGGTTGATATATGTGTCAAGTCAGTCAGTCAGTCAGTCAGTCAGCTGTGTGCCATACGTGATAAACGCTTTGGGCGATCATGTCTCAAAAAAGAAATGACTGACTGGGCAGAATATTATCCCCCAGTAGGTTACCATTGCTTTATGCGGTAGACTGGTTGCCAGCCAAGGCTACAGAACCCAATCTGTCCTATTATTTGACTCCAAATTAGAGGGGTAAGAAATGTATTATATTATTAAGTATTAATTAAGGGGATCAGAGTATTACTTCATAACAATATAAAACAGATCCCCCACTTTCTACCCAGTAGAAGTCTTAATCATGTTTCCCATTAATATATTCAGTTAATCAGTTAAGTGCCATACGTGATACACGCTTTGGGCGATCATGTCTTGAAAGAGGCATGACTTACTGGGCAGAAGATTATCCCGCTGGAGGTTGCAATTGCTTTCTGCAGTAGACTGGTTATCAACCAAGGCTATAGAATCTTATCTGTCCTATTATTTAACCCATAACTGGAGGGAAGAGTCGGATTAATACCTTTTCCAAGGGTATTTGTGCGTAAGATTTGTGCCTCTGCTTAATTTCAGCTCTTGACATATTGATGGATGTTCGTTGTGGTGTAGTGGATATCTGCTTGGAACGCTTATATAAGCACTCTCCTGCCCATATATGCGAGGCAATATTTTTGTAGATTCTCGATATGGGCACGTGATAGTCTGTGAATATTAACTGTTGTATTTTTGGGGTCTGACGAGCAGCTTTATTACACATGAAATTGTGGAATGGCTAAAACTTTTCTAGAGTATATATATATATATATATAAAAACTTGTCTTTATACTCGTTTCAAAAAACCCTCCGAGCACAGACGTGGAATGAAAAAATGGTAATAAAAAACAAGCTAAGCACTTGAACATCAGTCAAAGCACGCAGCCCAAAGAAAAAAACCCGAGACGCGTAACCTAAAACAAAAAGCGCTCAATACGCAAGTGGAGCAAACAAAGTAAATAATTAACCTGAAGATCCAATTTGGTGAAACCTTGGTAGGTTCGTTGGCTCTCTAGGTTAGTTATTTACTATATATATATATATATATATATATATATATATATATATATATATATATATATATTCTTCGGCCATCCGCCACGGTAGGGAAGGACTTATATTTTCAATTCAATTATCTTTATTGTTAATAACTTAAATGTTCTATGTTTACTGTGTGTTAATATTTACTCTTTGATAATGGCTTATGTGAGCCGAAAGCTTAGACCCGATAAAAAAATCAACAATTACTGTGATTTTTTGTTGTCTTTCAACGACATCACCATCAAGTATATCAGACGGTATGAACGGATCCTACACAAAATTAATAGACAAAACTTGTTTATATTATTCAATGAAACCTGCATTAATATATATATATATATATATATATATATGTGTGTGTGTGTGTGTGTGTGTGTGTGTGTGTGTGTGTGTGTATTACACATTGCTTGAATATGAGAAGGAAAAAATTCATGAAGACTGTCGGTTTCACGTCTCCTATTTTAAGTATTTAAATTCGTGGAGAATGTAATGGGAAACCACTTTATTTACCCTTCCTGAAATGTCTTGTTAATTCAGTGATAATGAAGACAAAGAATAAACCTAAAGGACATCAAACACCATTCATTCTTATGCGTGAAGAATCCAGTATATTTAAATCCTAAATAAACAAAAATATTAAAAAAAGAATTCAAGTCCTCTATTTTGAATCAAAACTATATATTTCCATGCTTGTTCTTCTCTCACTACACAATCCCTGTTAAAGATCTGTAGATAGAACTGGTTCAAATACAAGCCAACCAATCAGAGATAAAACATTTTATTTTCAAGCAGTGCATACCTTTATAATATTTCGTCATGCAGCTTTGGTATCTTTGAGTCTGAACAATATCATGTTGAGAAATTCTTTGACTAACCAATGCGACTCACAGTTTTAGAAATCACTGGTATTTGGCCAAACGACACAAATCTTTATTTGTACTTGGAACTGACAAACATTGTCTCGACCGAAATAATATTTACTTACAACTCGAAGACATTCAATTTACTAATGCCACTTACTGCGATATTGATCTTTTTACGATCAATAGGATTTGCAGGTTTGGCACAAGTGGTCAAGGCAGATACGTCAAAAATAATTTATAAGTCATTAGGTTTTAAATTGCGGCGTATAAGTCCAGTTTTCAAACCTATAAAATCATCTGAAACCTAGCGGTCGACTTATACGGCGGGTATAAAATACAGAATTTTACCTCAGATAAATAAGCAAACAAGTGGAACAGCGTTGCTAACAATAGCTGTACACTACTTACAGTACCTTCAGAACGCTAGCATTGATATACGTAATAAAACTTATGTTTGCTGAAAATATTTGAGATCTGCACACATAAATTAGAAGCTCAACATTGGCCAGTAATCATGAAACTGGAAGAGAGTTCCACAAATGAGAAGAACGTGATAGATTAAACTGTTAGCATAGAACTTACGGCTACATCTAGAGAGCTCAAATCTAAATTGATCAAACTTTGTCACCAATCTAGTATTGCGCTTAAATTAAACAAGCCTAGGTATCATAGCGAAGAACTTATCTGAACAATTACCTTGAACATATTTGTAGAGAAAACATAACAAAATGATGAATTAGAATAACAGCTGCAAAGTGTATAATTAGAGTAATCAGACGTCAGTCAGTTAAATGCCATACGTGATACACGTTTGGGCGATCATGTCTAGAAAGAGATATGATTGACTGGGCAGTAGATTATCCCGCATTAGTTTACCATGGCTTTCTATGGTAGACGGGTTGCCATCCAAGGCTATAGAACCCAGTCTCTTCTATTATTTGACTTATACGTAGTTGGGGAAGAAATGAATTATATTATTAAGTAGTAATTAGTGGGGGATCAGTTTATTACTTCATAACAATATAAAAATGAATCCCAACTTTATGACCAGTAGATGCCTTAATCATGATTCCAACTATTATATTTAGTCAGTTAAGTGCCATACGTGATACACGCTTTGAGCGATCATGTCTCGAAAGACACTTGACTGACTGGGCAGAGGATTATCCCGCAGTAGGTTGCCATTGCTTTCTGCGGTAGACTGGTTGCCATCCAAGTCTCTTGTATTATTTGACTCATATCTAGTTGGGGAAGAAATGTATTATATTATTACATAGTAATTAGTGGGGGATCAGTTTATTACTTCATAACAATATAAAACTGATCCCCCACTTTATGACCAGTAGATTCCAACTGTTATATTTAGTCAGTTAGTTAAGTGCCATCTAGTCAAGTCCCCTGATGAGACCTTGTTGGGAATCTACTTCGGCTCTTAAATTCATAATGTTCTTGATGTCTAAGGACCATACCGAAGAGTTAATGAGAACAATTTCCATAAAAAGTATTTATAGAAAAGTCAAAGAAAAGAAACTTTACTTTAGAAAATGACTGAAACCGAAGCGCCAGGTCAGGACCAATATTATTGCCGATTCATCTTTGGATTTGATCCAGAATATGTGGTGGATAAGAAATTAATTAAAATTAACCTTCTTCTTCACTTTTATAAAAATTCACAAAGACGTGTGAAATCCTAGTTTTCCCAAATAGAAAAAGGATTGACCATGTGCTTAACGAAAAAGTCGAAACCAGATTTCGCAAGTAGGTGTTAATATGATTTTTCACGAATGGGAGCGACTTGCATGTTCAAAACGGACTTCGCGAATAAGTGCGAAAATTTTAGATTACAATAAAAGGAGTTCATCAACGTCAGTCAGAGTGCCAGATGGGTGCCTCGAGACAAACATCTAAAATGTAACTTCAACTTCAAGCGATTTGGACATTGTCTTCTTAATTCTTTCTCCTTATCTCTTTCAACAATTACTACTACGAACATTTTGTACGAACTCTTGATATCCTTAACTTTCTTAGCTAACATTAATTTCTATGAATTCTTGTTATTCCTCCTTTTAATAAATTTCTATTTTAACATGAAAAATATATATTTTATTCTTCCACACTTTCCATCCTGACGACAACCAACCTTCTGATGAAGAAAAACCTTCTGATGACGGAAAAACTTCTGATGATAATTCTGGATAAAATTTGTAAGCTGTAGGGAGTTCGGTTATGTCTGACACAAGGCCATATCAAAGAAACATTAAACACCTCCCTATGCTACAAATCTCTAAATGTTCTCTTTTACACTGATTATTGCACTCACTCATCTTCATCTTTAGATCATTGAAAGCTCTTGATCTAGGGATGTCGACATATAACTGGCTATGTAAGAATACTGACCCAGGAAGAAAGATTTCAACTGTCTCAAGTATGTACCCATGCAATTTTTAATAGCCATGGAAAAAGACAGTCGTAAAACAACAACAAAACAAAAACAAAAACAAAAACAAACTTTTAATGTGGGATAGAAAATTAACAATTAAATTCAACTTTTCTTATCACTTTTACAAAAATTCACAATGACGTGTGAAATCCTGGTTTCCCAAATAGAAAAAACATTGACCATATTCTTAAAGAAAATGTCGAAACCGGATTTCGCAAGCATACGTTAAATTGATATTCTGACCAATGGAAGCGAATTGCAAGCCTAAAAGAGACTTAGCAACCAAGTGCGAAAAAGCTAAATACTATAAAAGGCCCCGGCCAGCGTTAGTCAGTCAGATTGGAGCAGCGAGACGAAACAACTAAGATGTAACGGGAGAAGCTTCAAGCAGACCCGGACATTCGTCCTCTTTTTCCTTTATTTTCGTGTGCTGATTCCTTTTAATTCTTTTCTATTCAAAGACATTTATACGAAACAAACGCTCATACATACATACGTACGCTGTATAAACTCTTTTCAACAAATTGCTACTACAAGAAATTTTCTTTAACATTAATTTTTCTCATTAATCATTAATTTCTACCAAATCTTGTTATTCTTCCTTTTAATAAATTACTATTTTAACATGAAAAATGTATATTTTATTCTTACAATATTCCACACTATTCCACGCTTTCCAACCTACCGACAACCAACCCTCTCATGAAAACCTTCTGATAATTCTGGATAAAACTTGTAAGCTGTAGGGAATTTGGTTATGTTTGACACAAGGCCGAATTAAATAAACATCAACCATCTCCAAACGGCTACATTACATTTCCAGAGCAAATGTTTAATTATTAACACTTAATGATTTCCAGATGAGTGTATAAGGGGCCAAAATCGAAGTGGCAGATCTGATATCACAATGCATCGCACCCCATTTACCTTAACTGACAAAACAGTATTTTAATACAAATTGCATTCATTTCCTTATTAAACATATCTATCTATCTATCTATCTATCTATCTATCTATCTATCTATCTATCTATCTATCTATCTATCTATCTTAGTTTTGGACTATCTATCTATCTATCTATCTATCTATCTATCTATCTATCTATCTATCTATCTATCTTAGTTTTGGACTATCTATCTATCTATCTATCTATCTATCTATCTATCTATCTATCTATCTATCTTAGTTTTGGACTATCTATCTATCTATCTATCTATCTATCTATCTATCTATCTATCTTAGTTTTGGACTATCTATCTATCTATCTATCTATCTATTAGAAATATTATGTTCTTGACTGCATTTTAAAAGGTTTGTTACATCTTATTTACAACCACCTTCCTTAAACCAACTACTCCTTATCAGTTTGAAATTAACATTTTTATTGAGTATATTTTCCACTCAGCAGTAAATAGATTTCTTTCACTCTAAATATAACTGTCTATTTATCCACAGTATCTATCTATCTATCTATCTATCTATCTATCTATCTATCTATCATCAGTATTTTCCCCTTTATATATCTCTAATCAGTCTGCTAGTTGTATGTACATATGTATGTATACATGTATGTTTGTACGTATTTATGTATATATCTATCTATCATCAGTATGTTTCTTTTATGTATACCTGTATGTGTATAGATAGATAGATAGATAGATAGATAGATAGATAGATAGCCATCGTCGTTTTATTTCAAATACAGTTGGAAAATTAAGTTTGTATATATGCAAACAATAGAAAGGATGTCTCTTCTCTCCAAGTTTATTTGACCGATACAGTGAGGCTAATCTGAAAGTATTAGAAGTCCTACCTGGGTTCTTTACTGACAATTACGATATTAACAACATAAGATATGCAGCTGACACAGTGTTCAAAGCAGACACAGAAAGGAATCTGAAAGAACTACTACAGTAGGAAAGCGGGAAGAAATGACTAAACATCAATAGTAAGTAGGCGTAAAGTAGTAGTAGGTCTCCGTCGGTCAGGGCTGGCCATGGGTAGCATCCTAGTTGTCTGCTTGGCTGGAGCATTGGCGTCTGCTAATGTAGAAACCGATGCGAGATTGACAGTCTTTGTTGCAGAGGCTGCATTTGTTTGTTTGTTGTCTGTCGAAGCTGTCATTTTGCTTTCTGCGAACCCGCCTTTCCATGGCGACTTGTGCTAATTGCTACTCCCTTGATTTTAGTTGTTTGGTCATCGTTCCTCTCCATTTAATCCGGTTGACTACTACGCTTTCCATGACTCCGTGCTGATGCCCACAGCCTTTATATCGCGTTTTATGATGTCACGATATCGCAGCTATGGCTACCCAGTGGGCCTTCTTCCATAGGCTAGCGCTCCGTACAGGAGGTCTCTTGGTAAGCGCCCGTCTGGCATTGCAGTGGACATCGCCTAGCCAGCGGAGTCTGCGCTGTTTAAGGAGTGCGAGCATGGTGGGCAGACCCACACGAAACATGACCTCATGGTTGGGCACTTTGTTTTGCTATGAGATGCTTAATATACGTCTGGTGATACAAGGTGTTTCGTTGGTCTCTCCATCAACTACGCTCTACTCATAATAATCAACGGTTTGCAGTCTGGTTAATTTAGTGGCTTGGTCTGATTTATTCGCAGAAATTATTTGACAGCCATGACTAGGTACTTCTGCTTGTGTGGCGTGGTACAAAGTCCTGTTGCCAAACATAGGGTCTTCCAGCGGCTACCCTCTTTGCCCAGAGCAGCGCTACGTGCTCAAGGCAATTGATTAACATGACGTGTTCAGTCTAAGCCATTCACCAACAATTTCGAAGGTTATTTTTTTTTATCAGAACGATTTATCAGAATGATTTTTTCCTAGGGGTTATTAACTACAGTGGCGTAATCGTCATTAGACTAATCTCTTTCCAAATCTTCTGTAGTGTCCTCAGATTGACACCTACACGCTCTACAATGTTAGTTTTGGAATTTCTAAGTAGAGCAGTATGCCGTTTCTAAATTTCAGGAGGAGTGAATTGCGTCATTGCTCATTTTCGCACACACAATGCCCACCTGAACCTTCTATACTGTGCAGTCGACAAAAAAAAAAAGAAAAAAAGAAAAACAAAGCGCATGTGCTATTTTTTTTAAAAATATGAAATGGCGAGAATTTTACCCATCACGTCCTTTATAGCTGTCAACACTCTTCACATAACAAAAGCCGACATTAACCCACTTTCGAAAAGTATAAGTAAATATACTTCTCTCATCTACTTAAAGTAAAAAGCAGATTGGCTGGCTGTCATATACGACCTCTCTTCTTTTACCAATTCAGTATGGTTGAGAAATAAAAAAACCAAGTAAACAAATTGACAAAGAAAAAAGATCTATCTAAACACATTATATAAATAACAACTGTTTGATGTCGAAGAGATTGGCAAAGATTTTTACATTTCTTGTTCATGTTTATGTTTGAAAGGGACACCGATCTTAGAACGGATTCAATCGAGCTACTATCGAATTCCATTAGCACGTAGCAGTAGAATTAAGACAAACTATTACCGGCCCATGTTGGGTTTTGGGGCTTGTAAAGAAACATTAGACAATAGAAAAATATACATAATTTAGACCTTGAAAGGTCAAGTTTTTGTTTATAAGAAGGTCGAGATTATATCATGGATTACTAATTTTTTAAACGAAGAAGAAAACGATTAATAACTGTATCAGAAGTACAGATGAAACGAGTTTGTTTCCCACTGGGTTCGCCATTAATATAAAATCCGACTAACCATTAAATATATATTAATCAAAGCTTACTACGTTATATGGTTAAATAGGATTTGGACTGGTATTGATAATGGCTATGATAAGGTCCTGGGTATGACGATTTACTACATATGGTAGCAAGAACTTTGTGAAGAAAATGAAGCTTTTATAGAATGACCTATAAAATGTTGTGGTTCTCAGGTTCACCCTGACCCGGAGTGGTAGAACTTGTTAGCCTCTAAGCTATGGTCAAATAGTAAAATTCCAAACCAAAAGAAAACACCATAAAATATAAAAATACTGTTTCATATACAAAAGAATTGCCAAAAATATACACGTATAGTCAAATGATCAACACTGGATGCCAGACGGTTGCATTCCAAAAGACCTCCTGTATGGAGAGCTGGCCTCTGGAAGAAGACCCACTGGGCGACCACAACTGCGGTATCGTGAAAAACGCGATATGAAAGCTGTGGGCATCAACACGAAATCGGGAGAGCGTAGCAGTCAACCGTTTCAGATGGAGTGCAACCCCCGCCCAGCAACTCAAATCAAGGGAAGAGCAATTAACACAAGTCCCCATGGAGAGGCGGGTTCGCAGAAAGCAAAATGACAGCTCCGACAGACCAGAAACAAGATATAAATGCAGCATCTGCAACACTGTCACTCTCGCGTCGGTTTCTACAGTCACAGACGACGATGTTCCAGCCAAACAGACAACTAGGATGCTACCCATGGTCAACCCTGACCGACGAAGGCCTACTATTACTATTTCAGGTAAAAGGTTTTATCCTGTTCACTAATTGTTATGAAGCTTTCTAGTTTGGATTTAGTTTCCAACTTGACCTTTGGAATTTGGTAGTCCGTAGAGTTAACATGTTCTGTCATTATTTCGTGTTTCAGTTGAAAATCCTTGGCGTTACAGTTGCTGCTTCACTTGAAAGTTTTCAACTGATGCCGTTTATTTTATTTGGTAAATTTGTTTGTAATTCTGTATCGCCAGGTTACGTGATACGAGAAAACGCAGTGCAATTCGAGTCGGTGTCTTCTGCCTGTTTTAAAAAGTAAAACTCGACCAGCTTTGCTTAGAAAATCTACATACCTTAACACTTATCTACGTTAGAACTCTTATCTCTGAAAATCTTAACAATCAAAGCAGTGGTAAAAATATCCGACCTATATTTAGAACCAATAAGGACACAGTGCATAAACTACGAAAGGTCTTGAAATCATTAAATCACGTTGTAGTGACTTCATCTTTATTCTCTGTAATCGTCCAATCCCGTTGTTATCTTTCCTGAATTGTAATAATTGTAGCAAGAGTTTTATGAATATTTGTTTCTGTCATTGCCTGAAACACTACTAATCCCTTCATATTCTTGACTTGTATTCAACTTCATTTAAAATTTCAAATAACACTTCAATGATTAAACCTTTAGCACTGGGGTCATTGTTCTCTAGCCAGATAAGTCAACCGGTCATCTATGGACCGAGATTCTAGTTAACTTCCGGTTTAGAGTGATGGCCAAAGAATGACGGCCGAACGAGTTGAATAATAAACATGCAAAATCGATACGAAAGAAAATCAAAAATAGAATAGATGATTAACTTGAATCTGAGTGAAGATAAACCATCGAAGAGAATGTAAAACAGAGTCAGCCAGTCAGTTAAGTGCCATACGTGATACACGTTTGGGCGATCATGTCTCTTTAGAGACATGACTGACTGGGCAGAAGATTATCCCGCAGTAGGTTGCCATTGCTTTTTGCGGTAGACTGGTTGTCGACCAAGACTATAGAACCCAATCTGTCCTGTTATTTAACCCATAACTGGAAGGAAGAAACAGATTAATAGCTTTCCCAAGAGTATTTGTGCGTAAGTGAATGCAATGAATTCAACTGGAATTCGAACTCGGAAGCCAAAATAATAAAAGTTGAAGAGACTTCACTTTATAATAAATGCCTAATAATACAACTAATACAGGATGTCTATAAAGTCCGTGTGCACTTTAAAAATTTATAATTTTTTTTGCATTTGTGATAAGAATAATCTGTAAGAAATGTTATAAAGTTTAATCTACCTAGTTTTAAGTATGGTTATTGATACTAGTGTGATTTGAGGCATTACTGTAAATCAGTTGGCAAATGTTTTCCATGAACTGCAATATTGTATTGCTAATTTTGGATGACATGTAAAAACTTAAATATAATTTCAATAAAACATTAAAAAATGTAGATTTATTACTTTCTAAAACTTTTTACAAATTATTTCTATCGCAAATACAAATATAGTTATAAATTTTTAAAGTGCACACAAACTTTATGGACACCCTGTAAGTAAAATGGCAGTCTGAATTGTTGCGAGGAAAAGCTACTGAAATTAAAACAAAAGAAATGCTAGTCAAAAATTAATGACTTTAGCTTAATTAAGTTTGAGTACTAATTTTTGGTGAATTACGGTTTTAGTAGCTGCGATTAAACTAAAAAGATAAAAAATGTGTTAAAATATAATGGTTGACAATGCCTTATCTTATAAATGCCAAATAATATTGCAACTCATAATAATGACTGTAGAATGGCAATCTGAGTAGCTTCGATTGAAAGACAACGATAATTAAGATGCAGGAAATATTAGAAAATATTAATTGCAATTATTTTGATATGTTTAAATATCGGGGGGGTTCTACTCTGGCATGGCAGCTATTCTCGAAAATAAAAAAAAATCACTGAATTCAAACTAAATGAAGATGGTGAACTTTTGACTCCAAATAAATGCCTATCGTGAAAAAATAATATGAGTTTGGTAGCACTGCTGTCTGCATAGTATCAGCGTACGAGTCCTTGCTGAGAAAAATACCTTAATAAACATAATAGGCTAAGACAATTTATTCATTGTCATGTCTTTTCGAATGGTATTAAAGTTCCGAATAGAACGTACAAACACCACCTGAATGAATTCCCAAACTCCACCGACTGGATAACCAAGGCAGATAGACCAATCATTGTCATAAAATATTTCAAAATAGGAACCTGCTAAATACACTACCGGCCATAATTTTTAGCACCCCAGTTTTAAAAAAATGATTCATTTCATACTATTTTTAGTATTAATTGTCAAGTGGGTAATTCTAAATGAAAATAGAATCGTTCTTTTGTTATTATTACTTAGCAAATTTTTGCGAGGAAGCCTTTGCTTCGGCCAGCTAATAAGAAGAAGAGACTAGCATGGGAATGGAGCACAAAAATTGGACACCAGAACAGTTCACTTGATGCACATGTTATTTTGAAGTATTAACAAAAGAACATGGTGTTAAAGAGAATGAACTCAGCCGACGCTGGCTCAATATTGTCTCGCTAATGAAGTGAGTCGAGGCTGCATCGAAATTATCTTTCTGTCCTTGATCGTGACAGGGAGGATATATATATATATATATATATATATATACTTCCTACTACTTCAATCATATCTCTGTGCTTCAACCAGCTTAACATGCTATGGATTTAGTGGCTTGTGTTGGAGAAGTCGTGGCTCTGGGAGGCACGGTCTTACGGGTAAAAGAGCTTGGAGGAGTTCTACCAGGGAATTTGTGAACGAGCTGCGCGTCATCGAGTTTAAGTAGTTACTTCTTCGTCACCAAGGCCCGTGGTACCGTTGGTATGGCATCAACTCAATAACCAAAACTGTCTGGGTTCGATTCCTGGTAGAGGATGCGCACTGCTGAAGAGTCCCAAATATAGGACGAAACGGCCGTCCAGTGCTTTCTGCATTCTGTTGAGGTCGAATAAAAGTTCGATGAATTACTTAATAATTTTTCAAATCCTCCTACTATTTCAATCATATATATATTGTCTTACGTCGATAGCACGACTGGATTTTTATGCGCTACGCAAACATCAGGTGCATTTCTCAAAAGCTTGAAAAGTGCACCTGATGATTGCAGAAAGCATTACACTCCGAGTCGTGTCATCGACGGTGGACAATATATATATATATATATATATATATATATATATAATAGCTCTGTTATTACGATATTTACAACTTTTTTTATTAACACCTTAATAATAATAATAATATACATATGTGCATTCCCATATGTATATTTATTAATTCACGTAACTATATATATATATATATATATGTGTGTGTGTGTGTGTGTGTGTGTGTGTGTGTTTGTTTGTTTGTGTGTGTCTACGTGTGTGTGTGTGCGCGTGTGTACAAATAAATGCACAACGGTCTTTATGAAAATAAAGATTGTTATTTTTATTATTAGTGTTGTTTTTGCTGTTCTTGTTGTATTAGACTGCAGCATTTATTTTCTTTTTTGTCCCTTCTTATTATGCTCTTCTTTTTGTTGTAATTTATTACATAAATATTATACATATATTTAATTCTTAATCCAAGGGGTGTGTGCTAAATACAATTATACAAAATTATAAATCTATTAAACCGAACTTTGATCATTGCTGCCATATCTAGGCTAGAACGCCGGTTATATATCTCGAGATATCTCCAAAAATTACAAGGAATGGCCTGTAATGATATAGGTTCTAACTTGGGCACCTCTACGCTAGTCACTGTACCAGGGACCTGACGTGACTTTTCTCTGCAATTTATTTTATAAATATTTCTATGTTACTTGTTTTAATGAGCTCTCCTTCTTTGACAGCATGAATTGAAGCATACGACTAGACTGGTAAGTAGGTCTCATCGTTTTACTGAATAGCTGGATGCAACCGTAAGTTCTATTCTAATAGATTCTCGAAATTTTCGATTTTGGAACGTTCTTCATTTCCTACCAATTAAGATGATGTTTTTAGTTTCAATTTTGACCGGAGTCATGCTGCTCTAAAGAGAATTGCATTTAAGCAAGTGTAAACTTGAATTCATTATCCCAAAATACTTCCTGTTCATGGCGTTTATAAGAAGTAATCACTAGTCCAAATTTGTTGCAAAGAAATATAGAAATGTTTGGATTCAAACGCCACTTTTGTTAGAACGGTTTCTTCTCTCGCAATTCCCACCATAACCTACGATCTTCAGAAATTTAATCCTGATCTCTATCGCAATATTCTCTCTTCTTAAATGATCTTATTTTTTGTTCTTTTTACTTCCTTATGTTTTCCCATTCATTTTCACACGTAGTAATAGTTTGTGTCTTAGTGGCTTTATCGCCTTGCTTCGGGTGAAATGATTCAAAATATATAGTTCTTTATTTGTGTATATGACTTTGTTAGACTTTGAATAAATTTGTATGCAATCAAATTAAAAAGAGAAAAAGTCAAAGAAAGATATCGTTTGAAACAGTATATTTAAGAGACGTGTAGAGATAAGCTGGTGAATTTGTCATTTTGTGGCTACGTTTGGTATCAATTAGTGAGCGAATGCGCGGGTTTCTGTTATGATGGGCTTGTATGACACAGAGAACGTGAAGTTATAAATGTTCGTTGTACCTAAAGGCAAATTCAGCTTTTAATTTCACAAATCTTGGAATTGTTATCAGCCGTTGCTTATCGGTGTTTTTCTCCTGGTCCCATCGGGTTGTTTGGCGACTCGCTCAGCTCCACAGAAGCAAAGAACAGGTCCAAATATATTTACACAAGAGACGCATTGCATCAGTCCGTGAGCGGTGCACTAGCAGACTAATAAGAAGACATGGTTATCAGAAATATCTTTTGAAAAAGGCTTGTCTTCATCTTCAGAATATCATCTTTCTCTGGGTGAGGCCGTATTCAACAGAGATAACTCCAATAAATGGTAAATTGGTCGCTTGTAAATAAACAGTAGCAAGAGTTATTTAGGATAATACAGTAAACACATCATGGTATATATATATATATATATATATATATATATATATATATATATATATATCACAGCTCATCAGTACGGTTATACATCCGATAGCTTCCAGCTAGGATTGAAACCCGACCGAATTGATAACAGGCGGTGATACTACCACTAAGCCATAGACGCTCGGCTGAGCAAGGTGAATGTTAACGTGTTATATACACAATGTAAGCACACGCCAATAGCAGAGAGTGCTGAAATTCATCACTAAATGAACGATACAAACATTGAGCACTCTGGAAGAATGGTAGACTTTGAAAAAAAGTAGCTACTTTAGCATCTACGTATCGTTCATTGAGTAAAGAATTAGAACACTCTCAGCTATTGGCGTGTGTATACATGATGTATCAGGCGCTAAAAGTCTGCCTCCTTTTACCGATCGCCCGTAGCTCAGAGGTAGAATCGCCGACTGACGCCAATCCAATCGGGTTTCAATCCTGGGTAAAAAGCAATCGGATGTCTAACCGTACTAATGAGCTGTGATACAGTGAAACTGATCTGTCTGCGGATGACTATATATATATATATATGCTAATCCAAAAAGTAGGTGGGTAATCTAATTCACATGACGTCTACATTATTCAAGAGCATTTTATAATATTTTCTCAGAATTGGATTAGTTGAAGAAGTTCAATTGATTGGTTAGTACGTTCACCTGACTCGACACGAATGAATTTCGTCTTTTTTTTTTTTTGAAGAGTACTCAAGGACAAATTTTAATTTCGAGAACCAAAAGGTTTTGGCAATTTTAAAAATGTAATAACTGATAGATTTTAAGAAATAATACACAAATACTTTTGTGCATTCATTTGTATTACTTTTTGTGTTTGTATATTTTGAGCCATATCAAATATTAAAAACACACACACACACATATATATATATATATATATATATATATATATATATATATAAACCATATTTCATCACATCAAGAATTAGAACACTCTAAATAATGGCGTATTTTTACATGATATATCACACGCTAAAAGTCTGCTTTTTTCTACCGAGAGTCCATAGCTCAGAAAGAATCGCCGACTGACGTCAATTCGGTTGGGTTTCAATTCTGGGTAAAAGCAGTCGGATGTTTAACCGTACTGATGAGGTGTAGCTACTCTAGCATCTATGCATCGTTCATTCAGTAATGAATTAGAACGCTCTAAATACTGGCGTATGTTTACATGGTATATCAAACGCTAAAAATCTGCCTTCTTCTACCGAGCGCCCATAGTGACGTCAATTCGGTCGGGTTTCAATTCTGGGTAAAAGCAATCGGATGCCTAACCGTACTGATGAGCTGTGATAAAGTAAAACAGATCTGTCTGCGAATGACTATTTCACGCTCTCACACCCTGATTGAGCACTCTGAAAAAATGCTAAACTTTGAAAAAACAGTAGCTACTCTAGCATCTACGCATCGTTCATTCAGTAATGAATTAGAAGGCTCTAAATACTGGAGTATGTTTCCTTTGTATATCAAACGCTAAAAATCTGCCTTCTTCTACCGAGCGCCCATAGTGACGTCAATTCGGTCGGGTTTCAATTCTGGGTAAAAGCAATCGGATGCCTAACCGTACTGATGAGCTGTGATAGAGTAACACAGATCTGTCTGTGGGTGACTATTTCACGCTCTCACACCCTGATTGAGCACTCTGGAAAAAACAGTAGCTACTCTAGCATCTACGCATCGTTCATTCAGTAATGAATTAGAACGCTCTAAATACTGGAGTATGTTTCCTTTGTATCTAAAAATCTGCCTTCTAGCGAGCGCCCATAGTGACGTCAATTCTGTCGGGTTTTATTTCTGGGTAAAAGCAATCGGATGTTTAACCGTACTGATGAACTCTGATAGAATAAAACAGATCTGTGTGCATATGACTGATTACGCTCTCACACATTGGTCAACAATATGAATCTACTAAAACGTGTCTTGATTCATTTTAGTCCAGTATACATAACTTCTCAAAAGAGAATTCATCCTTGGAACTCCAGAAGGTAACTACTCTTTATAATCTTCTTTCGCTGACCCGACGACCGCATGAATTAACGTGTGCTACAATACTGACATCGAGGCATCATCCCTTTGACGCTGAAATATTTAAATTTTAACGCCTCTTCTACTTTGTTAGCTTCTTTTCTTCCATTTCAAGTCTGTGGAACTTGTTTCCATTTGCTATCTTCCATAATAACTACAATTGCCAAAAGTTTAAATGCAATGTCAAATGCCATCTTTTATTTTCTTGAATCCTATCCATTTCTTATCCTTTCTTTGACAAATAATGTCCCTTGTTTCTTCACTCATTGTAACCTTATGCGCACTAGTAGTGGTCTTGCCATTCTTGGAGTAAAAGGATTCAAAGAAAATACCTACAATGAAATTCATTTAGCATCAACTTTTTGTGATTTAGCGAGTAAGCGTTCAAATCTACTTTTCGTTCAAAAAATCGGCTATCGTATTTCTTTTAGTTGATTTTAAAAAATTTTTGAAAAAAAATGTTTGTTCTTCTTTCTAGTTTTATTTCTTCTTTTATATATATATATATATATATATATATATATATATATATATATTAGGATATAATATATTTTTAATTTCTATTTCTCTTTTTGATGCTGCAATAGCATTTTCTTTAAACGGTTCACTATTCCTTCATGTAAATATTGGTAAACTATTCGGTTGTCCTAAATTTTGTACGGTAAGTATTCCTTCCAAAAATCGTAATTTAATCTTTTCAAAAGAAAAATTGATAATAGATTTTGTGGTTAGTCCGTAAATTCCTTCCGTACAAAATTTTGTGAAATTTTTCATTGCAATCATTATTCCTAACGCCCCTGTTTTGATCTGATTCTAGTTTTGCATATTTTTCTGCTTTTAGTTACAGGCGCAAAGCTTGTACGACGGATTGCATGTTGCCGTCATCATCTTTATGGAGAATTACTACTCCTATATCATAGTCAACAGGATCTGAAGCCAATACGGTTTCTGCTTCCTGATCCTAAGGCGCTAATGTTTGGTCTAATTGTAATATTTTGTTGATTTGGTCAAACGCTTGAAAACAAATACAACTCTAGTGGCACAATCAAACATATCCCATAAGGGAATAGAACACAAACTATCAAAAAACTCTTCTCACAAAACAATCTTGGATGAAAGGAAAAACATTATGAAAGAGCCTTGAATGAAAGTGGCCATAAAGGCAAATTAGAATACAAAAATCAGTTAAAAAAATAAACGAAAACTAGAGCAACTATTATTTTTAAGTAAATTAATAAACACTTCCCCCAAAATACTCGGACGTTAATAAGATATTCAATAGAAGTTTAATTAAATTAATTCATAGCTGCACTAGTAATTTAAAAGACTGCATAAGAAAAAACAAAAAGAAAATGCCAAAAGCTTAAAAATAACGTGCAACTTAACATCACTAATGAATAATGTAACTGTAGGGAGAAAAATAAATGCCCACTTAAAGGACTTTGTAAAACAGAACGGGTTATTTACAAAGCAGTGATACATGACACAGACAGAAAAAAAACATATTTGGGATCTACAAAAGATATTTTTTAAAACAGATATAATAACCACAAATAAGCTGGAAAAACTGAAAACTTTTGTGAAAACTAGCTAAACATGTGTAGAAATTAAAACAAAGCAAAAAATAAAATGGAAAAAAAACTTTAACATAACGTTGCGTATAATTAAAAAAGCCAAACCTTACAACAGTGGTGATGAATTCAGATTGTTCCAGGAAGAAAAGTTTGGCATAATATTGTTTGCAGAACAAACGTTTACTAAATGAAAAATCATAAATAATGTACAGATGTAAACACACTGGAAAATACATCGTAAGATCATACAAACAAGAGTTTAAGATCGTTGACTAACTCCTCCCTAATTTTGAAAATTTTCAGTTTTGAAATTTCAGTAGCGCGTTCGTAGAAATGTTTCTTCTACGTTGGAAAATCTCAGGTCATAAATCGTTTCAAGTTACCGAAAATCTAAAACGTAATTCGTTTCCAAATAAAATATATATATATATATATATATATATATATATATATATTGTGCATTTGGGCAGCAATCATTCTTTTATGCAGGTTTTAGTAAAAATGACAAAAAAGATATAATCATTACATTTTTTTACGATTTTTCAGGTGTTCTTATGATTATTATCTTTTCAGGGCTCAAATTATATAAGACTTGTCCGAATTTCTGTATTTTCTAGCGTTTTTGGCTATACACTTAGCAATTATCAAGAATTAATTTTGTTTTACTTGTAAATTGAGTATTGCTGCCCTATCTGGTCCGGTGCTTCTGCTATCCACTTAGATGTTCTCGACCGAATCCAACGGAGAATCTGTAATGTGATCGATCCCGACTTGGCAGCTAGGATACTGTCGCTTTCTCACAGATGCATTGTGGCCTCCCTGTGTCTCTTCTACAAATACTTTCACGGCTTCTGCTCCGATGACTTTAGCTCACTGGTACCCCCTCTATACGTATTTCCTCGAGCCACAAGATTAGCAACTATGTCCCACCCTTTTACTATGAAGCCAATAAATTGTAAACGCAAATTCTACTCCATCAGCTTCTTTTCTCGCACTTCCCACCTGTGGAATTCTCTTCCGCATACTTGCTTTCCTGACAGTTACAATCTCCAAGAATTTAAATGTAAAGTCAATAGTCATCTCCTGTCTCACTAACTTACATCCACTCTCTCTCAAGCTTTTCTACATCCACCACACTCTCTTCCCTCTCCTACTCTCTTCCTGACAGCCCCTGCAACCTATCACTAATTATAACATTCCTCCTCGTCCACCCCACTCTCGTCAGTAATCTCTTCCCTCTCCTACTCTCTTCCTGACACCCGTCTCACTTTTCATAACATTCCTTCTATGTAACCCCCTGCACAACAGTGGCAGTAAAATGCCTTGCTTGAGGCGACACGATTAAAAAAATTAAATAAAAATAAAAAATAAATATGTTTAAATATAGAGCCATGTGGATATTATGTTCCGGACACATAAAATGACTTGAGCAACAAGATTAGCAACTAGGCCCCACCCTATCACTGTGAAACCAATAAATTGTAAAGACAAATTCTACTCCCGCAGCTTCTTTTCCCCTACTTCCCGCCTGTGAAACTCCTTTCCGTCTACTTGCTACCCCGACAGCTAAAATCTTCAACAATTTAAATGTAAAGTTAATAGTCATCACAGTCATCGTTTCCTGACTGACTTTTTTTTAAACAGGTTGGCGATGCGCAATGAAATGAAATAAATCTTTGCGCAAAAACCTCTAATTAATGCATTTTTGTTTTATACGTAGTTCAGTAAAGGACATTATGTCCTTTTAGTTATCCCAGAAATAAGTATTTTTTCGATAAATGTTATTGAATATCAACTAGTGTCTGTGTAAGTCTGTCTCAACCCATCCCATCTTCATACTAAATTGTTGTTATT
The DNA here is from genome assembly GCA_037127315.1 of Ascarosepion bandense. Lineage (NCBI taxonomy): Eukaryota > Metazoa > Mollusca > Cephalopoda > Sepiida > Sepiidae > Ascarosepion > Ascarosepion bandense. The sequence continues at coordinate 106,282 of JBBBDQ010000244.1, forward strand.
CCTCCATCATGGTTCAGCCGCTCGATTATCCATTAGAATTTTATCATTGGTCAAGTAAATAAATAAATATATATATATATATACACTACGGCATTAATTATTAGGCCACCCCAATGTTTTGAAAAAATGATTTATTTCATACTATTTATTAGTATTTATTGCCTAATGAATAATTGTAAATGAAAATAGAATGGTTCTTTTGTTAATATTGCGTAATAACAGGTGCACCAAATGAATTTATAAATATTTAATAATTACCTATATTGCAGTTTCATCAATGAAAGAATGAAAAAAAATTTAAGGTAATTCAGACGATTTCATCTTTGCTTCCTTGCCTTGTAAAATTTTGCAAAGTAATAATAACAAAAGAACCATTCTATTTTTATTTGGCAATAAATACTAAAAATAGTATGAAATACATCATTGCTTTTAAAAAACTCGGGTTGCCTAATAATCATGGTCGGTAGTGTGTATATACACAGCCGGTTGCGGGTAAATCTTCCTCATATATTTTTAACTCCATGCATACGCGTTCCGCAGGAAGATCCAATAGGAACATTCCAGAATGTCAAGGTGTCAGTCTAAGGATAGTGCAGAGGATTAGGAAGGAGGCGGTTATTACGAAGAGGTTTGAAGTGATCCGTTGCGATGGCGACGTCATGGCGAAATTCATCTTCCCGCAGGTCCTCACACTCAACAAGGAGGTGAAACATCAGGTAGTTTAAGGAGGTGGTACTACTCTGGATTCAAGAGGGTGGCTACTGGAAGACGCAATGTCTGGCAACAAATCTCTGCACTGTGGCACACATGCACAAGTACAGAGTTATGGCTGTTAGACATTTTTGCGACCACAACACCCACTAATTCTGGCCATCTGACTCTCCAGACTGAAACCCACTTGAATTATTATGTGTCGAGGAACAAAACTTCTTGTACCACCAAGGATGAACTAAAATCACGACCTTTCGTATTTCAATATCTTTTTCTGTCATTTTGGTAAATATATCTGTTAAAACCATCGTCATTTTCATATATATATATACACAACCGTCCATGAATATTATCTACCCCAGTTTTAAATAAATGATGTATTTCTTACTATTTTTAGTATTTATTACCAAGTGGATAATTATAAATGAAAATAGAATGGTTCTTTTGTTATTATTACTTTGCAAATTTTACAAGACAACCAGGAAGCTTTTGCTTCAGCCAGACAATAATAAGAGGGGACAAGCATGGGGAAGAGAACACAAAAACTGAACACCAGAACAGTTCATTCGATGCACATGTTATTGTACAGTATTAACAAAAGGACCGTTCTATTTTCATTAAGAATTATCCACTTGCAAATTTCGCAAAGTAATAATAACAAAAGAACCATTCTCTTCCTTTTCATTTAGCAATAAATACTAAAAATATTATGAAATACCTCATTTCTTTGAAAAAACTGGTGTAGCCTAATAATATCGTCGGTAGTATATATATATATATATATATATATATATATATATATATATATATATATGATTAAAAATATACTTTTAGGTTATGGTATATTAATGGGTAAAAGTTCTAAATATGACTTTCCATATATATCTAACTATATCTATCTATCTGTCTATCTATCTATTTCTCTCTCTCTCTCTCTCTCTCTCTCTCTCTCTCTATATATATATATATATATATATATATATATATGTTGTATCTAGGAAGGGGGATAAACAGAGAAAGAATTGTGCCAGAAATAACTCTTAACACTGAGTATATATAAATAGAGATTTATTATACGTTAGTACAATAAACCAAATACAAGTACACCAACGAAAAGTTAACACGAATAAGACTTATGAAGGCAATGTTTTTGTATAGGACGTATGCGTCCGTCTTGAGAAGAAAGCTTCCGTCTAGTGACGTTTAACTCACGTCTATGGTCGATGGCTGTCGACTCACGTATTTATGACGGATAATCTTGATCACTACCATGTAATGACGTAGACTCGTATAGTCACGAACACACTATCTCTTTGACGCTCTCTCTAATGCTCACTGTAGTTCGTTCCCGTCGCGGTCTTTTATGACCCGGGCCATACCCATTGCGGGGTAGGACCAGGATATTCCTCTACAACAATATCTCTCCAGAAAAATATATATGATTAAAAATATACTTTTAAGGTATGCTATATTAATGAGCAAAAGCTCTTAATATGACATTCCATTTATATCTCTCTATCTATCTATCTATCTATCTATCTATCTATCTATCTATCTATCTCTCCCTCCTCTCTTTTTCATTCTCTCTCTCTCCATATATATATATATATATATATATATATATATATATATATAATATCTGGCAGTTTTGTCTCCGAGCACACCCGCCTGCTAGGTTATCTACGTGGGTTGTTCAAAAAGTTCTAAGCCAAAGCTAGAAGTATTTTCAGTTTTTTTGCATCACGTCTTCACTGATTTCCTTAGACGCCATACCTTTCTTTTGCCGATATTTTATTATTGCTGAAGCCTCTGTTTTGTATATTTTAATATTTATTGCACACCGCTTACATTTCTATGGGCCTCACCTGCACAGACATTTCTATGGGCCTCACCTGCACAGACGAGAATCTGAATTAGTTTCTCTGTAATTGCAACTGCAAAAAGGTTCAGTTATGGGTTTAATTTCTGGGTGAGGTTTAAATTTTAGCAGTCATTCCCTATTGCAGGCGCTTGTTCAGACCCATTTCTTTCTTTATCCAAGACCACACTCACCACTTATTGTTTATACTATTTAAGAGATGATGAGCTGAAAGTTGTTATAGTTACTGGAAAGAAGCGCTCCTTAATGTGTGATCAAACAGTTCAGTATTTATATATATTTTTTTAATAGTTTCACCCCAAGCAAGGCATTCCATTGCCACTATTGCGCTTGGGGCTACATAGGGGAAGGTAAATAGAAAGAGTGGTTAGATATAGGAAATGTCAGAAGGGTGGGGTGATAGATAGTTGGGAGGATGGGAAGAATGTTTGAAAGAATGGAAGCGAGTTACTCTGTTAGGAGGTGTCTATTGACCTTACATTTAAACTCCTGGAGATTGTAGCCGTCGGGGAAGCAGTCATGTGGAAGGGAATTCCAGAGTCGAGAAGTACGAGAAAAGAAACTGTTGGAGTAGAAGTTGCGGTTGCATTTTATCGGTTTCACTGTAAAAGGGTGGGATCTAGTTGCTAATCTAGTATCTCGTGCAAATTCGAACCTAGGGGGCACCAGTGATCTAAGTTCATCGGAGCAGAAGTCATGGAATAATTCCGTCTAAAATGACCGTAACATACATATTGATGTAAATATTTTTGAGTGTCTTTACATTCGGACATAAGAAAAAAATAATCTAATCCCTACCCCTGAGAGTGATAGAATTTAAATCTGTCCATAACATATTACATTGCATTTGAATACATGGTTCTGTTGTCATTTCGCGCTATCACGCGGTGTGACGTCATAGAACCGCATTGCAAATTTGCGAACTGCGTTTGTTATTTTTGGTAACTATTGCCGTTGCCTAGCGGAGTTTTTTTTAGTATTTATTGCTAAAAAAATTAAGAATGTTTTTTTGTTATTATTATTTGCTAAATTTTACAAGGCAAGGATAATAATTATGGCCGTTAGTATATATATATATATATATATATATATTTTAAAAAACTTTAATCCAAAAGGAAAAGCAGGAAAA